>JAOBRC010675675.1:0-10570 GCA_027575255.1 Scolionema suvaense | reverse complement strand
AACAATATACATCTTTGATAATCAGGACAAGCAGTCTGGTGAATACTTCCATAAAAAGAGAATATTGTATTTTTATTGATAATTTGTTTGTGAAAAATGTACAGACATAGTCTGGTTTTATCTGGTAATGTCATAAACAATCTATGAGAACGAGAAAGAATTGCAACACTTTCTCTCCCATAACATAATCACAGCCCAACCATTAACAACTATAAGGGCCACACCGATTTTCACAGGAACTTGCACCAAGCTGCCTCCGAACTGAGCAAATACTATCTCTTATGCCGCAATTAGTCACAGCACCACAACTGAAAAGGTTCCAAAGGCAGGAACAAAAAATTGTAAAAATTGAATGCCAACTGACATGCTTCAAAGTTTAACATGGAGCAGGACTCACACTTACAAAATTTGAACATTTTATGTTACCTGGATATGACTGCTCTATAATTTGCCATACACCAACTTTTCTAATTAGCATCTGCAATTGCCCAAGTCGTCTGACTACAAAGGATCCCATCAGCTGTGTATGGTACATGTGAATTCCCTACATGTCAAAGGAACATTACCTCAAATTCTTTTACAATAAGTCGGGCTCAGTACATTAAAATCATAATCAAAGTCAAAAAGTAGGATGGAAACTGGCAAAATGTAGATTTTTCCTTCTGCTGTTCTTTATCAGTCATGCAGAGAAGCTTTCGACAAGGCTAGTTCCCTTCAATAGTCTGAATATGAAGTCACATTGACACACTATTATTTCTTAGTCTTAACGCCGCGCTGTAGAAATTATTTGCTAATGAAAAGGAATAAATACTAACTTCACCAAGCCATTACATTTTTAACTTAACCAGCTGAATCTTGTGCCAACCCAAATAGAATATTTTATTGAGTCTTCTGATTATCATGCAATTAATAGTGTCACACCGAGTGTAATATATGCATCCAAGAGACAAAATTTCTGAGGTTCAGTCTAAGAAGAACCTAAACTCAGTTTAGAGTATCCACAAAGATACAAAGAGATACAAAGAGTATCCACTAAACGTGGTTCATTCATTGACATGTCCTACTTTATTCAGAGAAACTTACGTGAATTTCGCGAATTTGGGCCAATTCACGAACTTGCGAAAATGTTTACAGATATCTGCACGCGAAAGTTTGTCTTGCAAATTTTTTCCAAAACACGATTTCGCATAAGTTTACTCACTCAAATGTTCATTTTCGTTGCGGAGGAGGGTTCAGGGCCCGTGAAATTGCAAAATAGTTTCTTTTTCGCAAAAGTCTATTTCACAAATTTTTTCTTGATTTACCAATTCTCGAAAGTTTATCCAAAAAATTTCGCGAATTTTGCGACCTCCCGAAAGTTTCTCTTGTGAAACTTTCTCCGAAAAGTAGCCAATGAACAGCAAATCATTCGTACAATTTCTGCAACTGAGCAGTGCAGAAAAGCCACTTGCGATTTATCAAAATATGAAGCATAACCATTATTCATTTTGGTTCATGACAGATAGCTATAGTGAAATGGGTGCGTAGGCTGTATGAAATATCAAAAGATTTGCCGTCGGAGATACCTATTATGGCAAATGCACAAGATTGAGGAGAACAGCAGACCTTTGACATGTCACACAAATAAAAAAAAATCACATATAATTGTAAGTGAAACCATTTGGATACAAATTTACTACTAAACCTAAAACAGAACCTCCAAAGTTGTAATCATGTCTTTTTGAAATGCTTAACACTATAACTTAACTATATTCTACTTCAATATAAAATGACCATACAACCCCAAACAACGTGTTCCCAAATAATTTTGGAATCACAGCAAAGTGCAAGGCACTATTGCTGAAGAACTCATACCAAAAATTAATGAGTGAGAGACAAAAGTTTTTAGTTCACGTAGACACTGCCATTTGGGTTCTAAGAGAATTGACTAAATTTACCTTCCAATATAGCAGGATAAACTAAGAACAAGTTATAACACAAACAAATAATACACCATTTTTTTTTATAAGCAACTTAGAATATCGGTCAGATCTCAAGTTGCTTATTTGTCAGCCAAATTCTAATACTGAAGTTGCTTAACGGTTGCTTAATCTTTTGCTTACGTGTTATGTCAGAAAAAGAAATAAGAAGCTAAAAATTTTAAAGGCAAGGAATACATATGTATTTTTAAAAGTATACTGAGAAAGAACTTGTCACAATACAAGGTTCACCAAATACTATGGGTATTTCTTTTTAAATGCTTTGAATTTCTTAAGCCAAAAAGAGTTTTATGCAATACAGTTATGAAAAAGTTGCTTATGTGCCATGACTGTCCAGAACTGAAGTTGCTCAATGATTTTTTTATTTCAGTTCAGTTGCTTATAAAGGAGTTGCTTATACAAGAAAAATCGTGTATATATAGACACAATTCTAAAGAAGCAATTTGTCTCACTTGTTGTATGTTTCGAGTAGCACCCTGGCGAGAAGATATACCATTTTGGAATGCAAAAGTGTTGGTTGAAGAAACTGATGTCTGGTCAACACCATTGCTTGCAGCACATGACTTTGCATGAGACAAATTGGTCTTTTTGTGTTTCTTTGACAGCAATATCTTCATTTGCTTGCTGCATGCTGGCTGAAAAAGCAAGAGAAGTACAGAAAATATACAACATTTTTGTGGTAAGAGAGAATAGGGTGGGGTAGAGTGGAAATTTGTTTCAAAACCAGGGTTCCCCTACACTGCTCACTGACTCAGACCCTGGTAACAAATTGATGAATGCATGGCGTATCATTATGGCACAGAACACATTCAGGAACAGATTTAATAGCGCGGCCTTTCTCTATTCGGTAAAACATTGATATCACTTCCTCACCATTGAACAAGAAATCTAAACCTTTTTGTACGTCTCATTAAAACCTGAACTATTACTGAATTCTACCTTCTCTTCTGCAAAGAGTTGCAACTATCCGATCAGTTCTAACGACATTAGTGTCTAAACGAAACAGGTCAATTATGTAAGGCCATGCATGCACTTGAGCTGTGCAGCAGGATAGGTTCTCCCTATTACAACTTGTTCCTTATGTTAGCAACGGTCAACCCATCTACTAGCTGGCAATAAAACTAACTTTGAAAGAAATTATACAACGTATAGCACTCTTTCACATAGGAGTTCCAAAATATCCAATCAATGTATGAATTTGGCAGCACAAAAGCCTAGGTATGTTTGCCACAGAGTTTTTAGTTCTGTTTTCAAAAACTGAAGTTCAAGCAAGACTGGCACTGACGGAATATTGGCAATAACTTGTACTTGATAGCACGACTTTCGAAAAACAGCTCATTAATGACGCTTTGCTTGTTGGCATTGGAGATTTATGTCCAAGCAAGTGGCTGCTCTGTGAACCCTAGTTAGATTTAACAAAAGCCATTCAGGCAGGAAATGCAGCAGAAGACAGTAGAAAGTGAGCATAAGCATAGTCCTCTGAATCAACGCAGGGTATATTCAAGGCAGAGTTTGGCTGAGGTCTGTTTTGTTTTGAACTTGAGTTTTCGGGTGAGCCTTTGCAACTGGGGGTCTAGGTCCCCTTGCAGATCCAGCTTTAGGATGTTCTATCAGATAAAAGGCCAAATTAGTTGAAAGTTAAGACTTGCAGAGCATAACTAGAAGCGTTAACAACTTGGAAAAAGTGACGAGATTTAACGCTAGGACATAACATAACAGTCATTCACTTCAAGCAGGGCTCGTAAAGTGCTATCACCGAAAGCAAAAACGTCTTCTTTGCGCAATGACCGTTAATGCTAATGCAACTAACATGCAGTCAGGTATTTTGCCTTAATCAGCTGGGGGAAGTCCCGATGAGTGCACTTTGCCCAGTTTTTAACTTAAGCTTAACAAGGTCAAAACACAAGGACATGATATAAACAATGCAAGTCTGTGGCAGTGACTATCTGTTTCTAGTATCTTCTGGATACATTACAGACTTCTACATCCCTGTTTTAACTTATTGTAAACATGGCCAGAGTGGTCAGGAAGGAGGTACCGTGTGATATGTTATGCAAACTAAATCATCCTGTACTATGAGCAGCTGGATCATGTCTTCAAACATATCAAACTTTCATCAAACAAACAAACAAAGTCTATGCAGAGCACTATACTTATGGGCAGGAAGGTGTTCCTCAATCACGTGTGCACAACCAAACAGACTTTCTGATATTCAAGTCAAACACGAGAAAGTGTTGCATGCAGGCCTCACACTGCACAATAAAAAAATCATCTGATTCTAAGCACTACAAGACAGACAATTTTTCCCTTGGTGCTGTGTTCTAGATAACTCCGAAAACGAGATCCAGCAAATCCCTCCCTGCAACTTGCCTACTTATCCACTGTTTTTTTTATTTACATGTCCTACTCAAACGACAGCAAGTCACAAGTAACATGTTTCTGCAACTGAGAGAATCCAATTAATCAAAAAATGAAGTAAAACCAGAATTCAGTTTGGTTTATGATGAATAGCTGCATTGAAATGGGCTAAGTAGGCTGTACGAAATATCAAAAAAATTGCCGTCGGAGATACCTGCAGCAAATGCACAAGACTGACGAGAAGAGCAGACCTGAAACCTGTTACACAAATTAACAAGTAAGCACGATTTGAGGGCTTCAGTGAAAGCTTTTCTTTACAATGACAACTCGGACGACATTAGAGACTGAAAGTCATTACAAGCCAAACAAGATCTTCCACAAATATGACAAATGTTTCATAATATTAGCAGTGCTTTACCAAAGATGCACAAGTTTTCAAAACTACAATGAACTGTTCTTGACATACTTTGAAAAATCCATGAATATAATCATTTTGGATGAAAATTGTCGGCTGCAAGACAAACCAGATTTTTCCAGGTATGACACATGGCTCATAACATAACACGACTATAGCTCTGAAGTTTCGCACTAAAAACTACAAGAATGTAATAATTGGATCTTGAATTATTTCGAAGAGACAAAAATAATGGCCATTTTCGTGCATAAGTTACCCCCACAATCTGAAAAGAAACTTTTGTTGAAAACCCGGCTCCAAAAGTTTGTTGCGACTATTGATCTTGACATTCACGTTGAATTTCAGACAAATCTGTGAAGCGGTAATCCGTGAAAATGCATTGATGATGAACAGAAGGACAGTACCCAACAATTTCTTATGTTCTCAAAATTTATAGACAACACATAACATGACTATATCCCTTATAGTGAATAATTTTAGAATGCAGGAACAATAATACAGTATAAAGAGCCAAAAAGTTAATATACTTCTTTCTCTTCTTTCTCTGCCAACAAATCATTAATGAAGTCCGGTCTAAAGTTTCTATCCATTGATAATGATGATTGCCACAGTTGACTATCTGAAAAAAAAACAAAAACAAAATAAATGAGAACAATGTCTAAGTTGCTCTCTTGCTAACACTACAGAGACTGCTTCAGCCCGATATTGTTAAAAATAACATAATTAAACGGATCATCTCCAGTAGAATTAGCTTAACATAAATTTTTTGAGTTCACAGATGAGAAGCAATTGCAAACCTATCGGAACCCTGAATCTGAAATGTTTCAGCTCTAAATGCTAGCGATCAGAACATGGAACAACCTTTATGCACTATTTTTCATTTCCATAATAAATTTGAATCGAGGTCAAACTCTTACAGCATGCACCTACCATTCTGATGGAATATTTTCTTGCACAAATGTTTCATGGAGATTTATGCATCTCATGGGAGCAGTAGCATCCATATAAAAGCCAACTGACTAGCTACCTTGATTTAGCGCTGCCCTCAAAAAGGTGTCGCAGTTTTTAAACTTCTTTTCAAATAAGCCCTGCCTTGGACTAAGCACCACATCTTAGGTCATGAAATGCAGCACTTCATCGAAATATTCCAAATTAGAGGGAATAGGGTTTTTTATACCAATACTTAACCATTTTTTCTGATCAATAGATATTCAGGGTTCTGCCCACTATGGGCAGCGCTGGGCAGTACCGCCTACCACTCCATGAAGTTCTTCAGTGTTTTTAATCATTCCGACATATTGACAGGGGATCTTAGGCTCTAATCAAAAGGAGCATAATCTGCGCTCAATTCTCCTTACTTTTTCAGAACCATGACTTTGTTTGAAATGACGCTAGGCAGATTCAATTTCAAGTTATTTTCAGCCTGAAATGAACTTAAAGGTTTAAAACTTTTAGGGCTTTGCTTGAAACCCAGAGCTTAAAGGAGAGTGGTTGCACTACATATTGTAATTCACCCGGCACTTACAAAATCCTGGGCCAAACCCTAATATTTTATCTATTTCATAGTGAGTATTTCTGTAGAAATATGTCCATGTTTTATAGAGAAAAAAGGGTTTATCTAAAATCTTTTCTTTTTGAAAAAACGCTACCCTTGAATAAGCCCCGCCCTCGGTTAAGCGCCGCATAAAAAACGTTGAGTTCTAAATAAGCGCCACAGCGCTTAATCGAGAAACTATGGTATAGGAGATAGCAACAAGTGTAGCTGTTCAGAAGATGCATCACATTTAATGTAAAATTTCAGAATTCATCAGCCTATTGACCAAAATATGTATTAAGTCCCAGTCTCCCACTGCTTCATCACACTCCCCAACAATTAAGTCTTATTGTATCCTCCTCAACCCCACAAGCAAGCCCATCCCATAGACATTTTCGCAAATCGTCATCATGCGAAGCATAGTGGCATGGCCAGGGGGCAAATCTCATTAAAATGATATATGACAACCCCAAAAGAGATCCTTCTAATGCCTACAGAGCAGACAAAATTGACAGCTGACAGGAAACTTGTTAATAACATAAGACCATCAGCATTTCTTTTCACACTGTAACATTTAACTTAAACGTGCCCCCTGCCCATCCCACAATGTATTCCATGATAATGATTGATTTGCAATGAGGTCTATTAATGCAGTGGAAGGACAAAAGTCCTCCATTATCAACCAGAATCATACTGAAATACCTCACCTATATATTCTGCAGAACTGTTTCATGCATTAATTGGTCCTTTCCCCCCTGTTCCCTGTTGGAAATTCTTCTCCCTTGGTAAAAGAAAGAAAAATGCATCTGGGGTGCAAAAAAGATCACGAATAATTGCATTAAAGATGCTAAGGCCACCTCACTCAGTAGTAGGTTGATATTTATGCATCAAAATTGTTGACTGTTCATCATGTTGCTTATAGGCAGCAAACAAAATCAATGTGTTATAATAATTATTATCCACTCCCTTCTCGAAGCTTCACCTTAAACTTTTTATGTACTCATCTGTGTTGACCACTTGATTTATTACAACAACAAAAAACAATACAGAGATCACTTAAGAAATTGTTTCAAGAACAGTAGGTCAATTTTATTTCAAGTGTGATCAATCATAATGGCTTGATTTTACGATTTCACAATGATTGACAAATCGTTTCGATAGCAATAGGCCAATATCACTTCAATTGATTTTATGATTTCACAATATTTTTGTTATGAATCAAAGTGCCTGCCAGTTCGTGCATCGAAATTCTTTGGGGTTCAACAAAGTATCACCCAGACAGGATATTTCATAACATGGTCAAATAAAACATGTTCCAAAATCCAGTCGAACTTAAAAACAACATCTGTGTATTTTCATCAAATCCTTATCCAATATGAAAACTTTTATATTTCAACAAACCCTTAAGTCCAAGTAAAATAATAGTTTGCCTTAATGGTTTGAACAGACAAAAAAGTTATCTTGGCATAAAAACGAAATGTCCAGACGCAGAGTTTTCTGCGTTCCATCGGTATGCCGGTAAACAAAGTGATGGACAATACTGATTCAAAAGTTAGTTCAGGCCCATCAGAAAATAAAAGCTATTAATTTTATGTTAATGGCTGGTCCTGTCAGCATCGAACATCTCCTGTGGAAATGGTCAACGTAGCCCCCCTGTGTCCACTCAGATTTAGAATTCCTCACCAGATGAAGATATTTGCCAAACCTCCCCCAGGTTCTGATATTCAGCAACTCTGCCAATCATCAAGTAAAAAGAGTGACAATGTAGGTATAGAATGTACTTATTAATTAGCCCTATTTAGATGGAGGGGGAGGTATATTTACCTCAGAAATTTTGCGATAACTTTCGAACGGCTATACATGTGTTTCTAGATCTTCGCGGCTTTTAATATTTATTCTTCATACATATTGTGTCCAAATTTGAGCTTGTTTGGATTAGTGGTTCATAAATTATGAAACTTTTCTCGGAGTAGTCTGACACAACTCCACTGAATTTCACATAGGCATTTTGAGTAGGCTCACACAGCACGCTGATGGTAGGCCTCCTATGTGATTGATTTGAAGCAAGCTGGGGGAAAACAGTGAATCCAGTGGATGTTTTCTGGAAAGTTGAATGCCTAAGCATTACCCAAACTTTGTATCATCTGGGCATCCCGATCAGGAGATAGGTGGGGGAGGTAAAGATACCTCCCCCCTAAATAGGGTTAATAACTATAAGCACCAAAGGTTTATATTCGTGGAAAGTAACGACGAATGGAGTCATAACTAACTGCTGCATAATTAATTATTAATTAATAACTATGAGTACCCCAGGCTTATATTTGTGGGAACTAACAATGAACAGAGTCATAACTAACAGCTGCATAACCGTCCCAAGGGAAATCGAGGCGATAGGCCAACCTTCCATGCCAAGTATATCAGAAGAGACAGTTCTCATGATTCATTCTCTTCTTTGAAATTAGACTTTCATTTGTTGTTTTACAAAAATCTTACCCTAACATATGCATCAGCAACTCCAATTCTGGATCAGGATTTTAAGATATTGTGGGTGTCCTACACAATGTTGCCGGTGAAAGTAGAGGTTCAAATATCCCCTGCCTATCTCGCAGGCCAATAGCCTCCATCGATTCTCTGCTAGAGTTTCTTCCATCAATCAATATATACTACTTTACAGACCACCACAACAGTCATAACTATCAACACTTTCCTGAACATTAAGCTCACTTCACTCCAATGATTGGCATTAAACCTTCAGGTCCATCAACTGAGGGCTCCTTTGGTACTATCCAAGGTATATCTTATCTTCCTAGCCCAGCATGCTGCGGCTGTTTTCCACAAGAGTTATTTTAAAGTCACATCAATTACAAATTGCCAGAGTAAGAGATAATTGTAAAGAAAGTGGCAAAATTCTCATAGTTTCTTTGAGCATTATATACAATTATCACATATAGTAAAATGGAATGATTGCTGATTCTAAGCCAAGCAACTGCATTCTGATGATGCATGTGGAACAGATGGAGCCTCCTTTGGTAAATATCACTCTCTTTCACATTTATAATAATCGAGCCTCAACTTTTAAGCCTACTTTGAAGTGGCAACCTGGTTCTCAGGTTTGGGGTGCCTGACTGAAAATATGGGTGCCCACATGTAGTTCCGAAATCATTTGAATTATACCTTGTGTAAAAATGTGCACATCTCGTGCACAATTCTGACAGAAGAGCTGGTGATCAGAAGCAGCCCGTAATGTCCAGACTTCAGAAGTAGACTATTTTACGTCATCTAATCATAATGTGACCGCTCCCATCTTAAGGGGTGGGGTGGGGATAGAGCCTTCGAAAAACAGACAAATGGGGGAATTTTCTGTAAAAAAGGGGATATTGCCAAAAAGAGGATGCCATAAAAAGGGGGTGAGAATAAACGCACATTCATCTGCAAACTAAAAATGTCCTAGACAAAATGTGTTTTCAAAAACATGGTTCTAGAATCACTTATGGCAGTTAAGTCTTACTCGAGACCCCTTTTCACACAATGGAAAATTTGATTAAAGTTCATTCAGCCAAAAATATTGTACATCAAGTACGGTTTACTGAGAAGGGGTAGGTAGTACACTCCTGAGTGGTGGTGTAAAGAGCTCAGGGGAAATACCCAATGTCATTGTTCAAACTAAATGACTTCTTACCATTTCTTTTCTGATCCACCAGTGGCATAATAAAATCTCCATAGTTGTTCAACCCTGAAAAAATAAATAAATAAAACTTCAACAGACTGTTAGCCATAGAATTGGTACAGTTAAATTCTGTGGCGGTTAAGTTTTTGAGTTTCGTTCAGAAAAGCAGTTGGATACCAGGTAGCAGAAGGGGTATGAAGTATTTCCGCCCTAAATGCTAGCGTTCAGAACATTTCACTTTCATGCAGACGTCTTTAATTCAGTTCAAACCCTTATAAAATATGCAGAAAAACATGAATACCTAGAAAAGTAACACTAAATTGATTTGCTGCTCAATTAACAAAATATTCCAATAACACTGAGCTGCTAATAAAGATCTAAACTAGTCACATAAGGTAAAGTCAGACATGCCAGCACACCAATGGTTGTGTTCCGGAAAACGAAATACCTCCAGGTTCGGCCAATAAACTTAAGTAGTTTCCTTTATTCATACCTAACAAAGCTACCTCAAAGAATCTTGTTGACGTGCTTCCGTGCTTATGTCTTAAAAAAGCTTTTCAAGTCAATTTTAGCTTTGAAGATGTACTTCATGGCATAAAGTAACATTTCGAAATCAT
>JAOBRC010675564.1:0-10570 GCA_027575255.1 Scolionema suvaense | reverse complement strand
GTTGATGATGCTTCATAGAGTTGGAGCGAAATATCCAGTCATTTTATGAGCAACTATGTTGTCTTCTGTAGAGCTTCCTGTGTTTTCCTTTTCATTTAGATGGAGTGCCCGATCCACACTGTTTCATATGATTAATACTTTGCTATAAGAGGTCTAAATTGTATTGACCAGCATATGAGCCGCAAGATCCCTTCACATCAGATCGAAATTGTATTGACCGACACATGAGCCGCAATACACTGCTATGAGAAGTCGAAATTGTATTGACCAGCATATGATTAACACGCTGCTATGAGAGGTCGAAATTGTATTGACCAGCATATGAAACGCAAGATCCTTTCACAGCAGAAATGCATGGCATCAGCTATCAATGAATTTTAGTCTTGTATTCTACTCAAGAAAGTTGAATGCAATAGCTCTACCTCCTTACAAATATTGAGTTCTTGAATCCCTGGCCTCCATCTCATTTATTACAAATTATCATAAATTAATATGTAGTACCTTGATCAGCAATACAGGGTGTCGCGTTTTGCTTTCACATGAATTTGCGGTATCCACGTCTGTGTTTGGAGTATTTTCTCAACGTTAAGTAAATCAAACTCCTTCTGTTCCGAGAGCGATTGTAGATGACAATGACAATCTAATAAATAGATGAAAATACACCGACAAACTGCGTATAAACTATAAAACATAGTACCTGTAACATGAAGAACCTATCCCAGACAAAACTGTGAAATCGAAAATGTCACTGGCCAACGAAATGTCCAAATAAAATTTGCATTTAACCGCACTACACAGGGTAATATTTATCAGCAATGGATTTGAAACTCTCTTTTTAGCTCGATAAATTTACCATTAAGATATGCACCCAGAAAAAGAATCAAGCGATTTAACGTCAGCAGTCAGATCAGATAAAAAATGCGAACATTGGATTACCTACTGCATTTGGTTGATCGAAAACGAAACAATTATTTGCTTTGACACGGCGAGAAAAAGACTGAAAAGTTTGGGCATACTTGGCTTGCTTAGTCTCTGGATTCTGTCAGTTACCTTGTGTATCAAATACATGATGTCAAGATAGTCAGGCAAGCGCATTTATGTAATGCGGCGGGTTTATCTTGTCAGTGCAGAAATGGCCATGATATATTTTGTGAGGAAAATTTTGATTTTATGAATCATGCCCTATAGGCAAACCATATGCCTATATACCTTATCAGGCAAAACTTTGTCGGGCGAAATTTTCGTCGGGCGAAATTTTTCGTCGGGCAAAATTTTCCTCACCTAGCCAAAAATTCGTCACTTTCGCCCGATAAGGTAGGCAAAATCATCTTTCCGGGGGGATGAATATTTTGTCCGATGAATAATTGTGCCTCACGAAAATTTTGTGTGACATTGTTTTGTCCGTTAAGGTAGCCTGTTCGCAGATTCTTCGGAAGTTTTAACTCTCAGAGTCTGCTCACAACGGCGATTATTTGTGTTCCATGACGTCACGCGCGGGAGAACTAATTATTCCAATGCGAACGTAATATTGCTAACGCGAACTGCGAACGTTTTCTCGCTCGGCTGGCATTGCTGGCCGATACTTTAATTTTTTTGTGACTCAAGTTTGCGGTAATTCTAAATTGATGGCAGTCAGCTGATTTGGAGATGCCTGACTACTTTTGAGAGTTGGGTAATTTCATGAGAATCTTTGTTGATTTGCTTGGCTTTGTTGGTACCTAGCATTTTGAATTTAGAAAGAAAGAAGTTGGTTCACTACTCTGTGATCGGAGCTTCGTACTATGTTTGCTTTCGTCAGTAACAATTTATCTGTTTAAATTTGTTCAATCTTCTTTTCTTTTCTGGCAAAATAGCTTGGCAGGGTGATATACATGATGCCTTGCTTGTCCGCCAGCTCAGAGCTGAAGTTTCAAACTTGTGTTCATATCAATCCTCAGGGGCGGATCCAGGGGGGTGCCAAGGGGGCTGTGGCACCAGTCAGATTTTTCCTAATAACCATGTTAATTCCTCAACTTCACGCTTGCCGCTTTCAACGGTACGAACTTCCCCCCACAGCTCCGAAAGCTGCATCATGAAGCAAGCTAGACTAGAAACTAATCGCCTCGAACCGAACGTCGCACTCCTTGATCCCCTGTGAAAGCAATAAATATCCGCGCGCAATGAAAATCCCCCGGCTCATGACAGATCGCAGACATATTTTGATTGGTGCAAACTGGACAATACTTGTTGTGAAATCAACATTGAAATGATGCTTGCATCCAATCAGATGTACGCTAGAAAAGAAAGCAATGAATGCAGCAGCAGCTGTTCCACTCTTGCCCCCCTCCTCATCCAAAAAACTTGTGACGTGCAATGGGCTTGTTTTGTTTACTATAATAGAATATGCTTATGAGTCCCCAGTAAAAAGAATGAAAAGTTATTGGGGCGCAGAAAGTGAATTGTCTACGCATTAAGTAGGGTACCAAAGAGAGCCAGAGTCTACTGAAACGTCACAGATACTCAGCTCATGCACTACGTGCAGTGAGTGGAGCGCAGCGCAGCAGTGGAGCTGCTCTCATTGCAAGATGATATCAAGGTTTTAAAGGAGGCGATCTTGAAGAAGATGCAAAGGAATGCTTTTAGATCCAAGCAATAGAAGAACTCAAAAACCTTGAAAGGTCGTCACTTAGTAGCAGAAACACAGATATCCCGCCCCTGGGTACGACGATATATCTACAGATGCATGCTAGGTGATTAGGGTTAGGGTTAGGGTTACTGTAACTTGCATTACATTGTCACCACCATCATCTGATTTTGTTGTTGCAATGTATGTATGTGCTCACTCCCTTGTTGGTGCAAAAACAGATTGTTAAATTCCTGGGCAACATTATAAACATTATCGCAATGCTTTGATTAAACACCCAGGGCGTTTATTCAATTTTTGGACTTTTTACGGAGCGTCTAATCGAGGGGGCATTTAAAAGAGGGGGCGTCTATTGCATTTTCATGAAACTCTTCTTTTTTTCTGAAGTATAAACTTTATACATCAATGAAATGAACACTATATTGCATACCAATATCATCTTGAACATCGTCTTCATACATTCTTTACACGTTTATTGCTGCATGCCTATGCGAAATAAAAACCATAAACTGAAATAAAGATGAAGTGGTTGCAGTTTTACGTGTGTTAATTTGTGTACCTCTAACAAACGTCCTTCTAGAAGGGGGCATCTATTCGACGGAGCGTTTGTTGCCTGGCATTTCATGACAAGATAATTTGGAAAGGTTATGTTTTGCACTTAAAAGGGCACATGTTCTTACTCTACATTTGATATATCTTGCATCAATCTATGAGTGTTATTCTTGGAGATTAGTATTCTATTCTGGCACTTGAAATCTGATCCTTTTTTTGTCTGGGATATTTGTGTGTTTTGACTATTCATTTTATTCGTTATATATATATATATACTCTCTTTTGCACTCATATTCCTGTTAATCCTTTGTGCTCTCTATTCATATATGATGTATTTAAAATGGACGATACTTTTGACTTATTGAGCCGTTGTTTTTTTGCTTTCATTATTTTCGCTTCATCGCTTGACAACAAATTCATAACGATGTATATTATTCTTTACGCCACTTTCCAATCTGTGACGTTTTTGTGTTTTACTTGGACAGAAAAACATACTAGAGTCCATACTTCTGGATGTTTTTTGAAAAAAGAACTTGCACCGGATCATGATGGAAATCCCTGTGTAATGAAGTAATGGGTGACTTGCAGATGGCAAATGTTTTGTGTCATTTGTATATAACTACAAGTGAAATACAGATTTCAACATTTGTAAGTATGGATTCTGTGTCTTGGATCATGATGGATTAAGATTGTTTCTATTCTTGAATGTGGCCTACAGAGCTTTTAGCATTGAAGCCCAGAGGGATTTTAGGATTAGCTGGTTGTCAGGAACTCAGAAAAAGCAAATATCAGATTGACTTATGCCAAAGCATGCAGAAAAAGGAAAACATTAGATTAACCAAGTTTTATGTTCGGTTTGAGGGTGACTTGAGACCTGTGCTGAGAGAGAGAAAGCAGTTTTCCTTGTCGGAGATATTGAACTAAGTCAAGGCAATGGTTTTTTGTATTGCTGCATTCACTTTATGTTTCTTTGAAAATGCCTGACCACCTTGATTTGTAACTAGGCAGGTTAATCCAATGCATAATCTATTCGAGTCAGAACATCAAATTTTATTGTGGGAAATGTTACTTGACTAAGCATACGCAGTTACGCGGTTAGATGAATTCATACTCTTCCAAATGCCAGCAGTTAAAAAATTTTCAAAAGCATACTCTTCGTCTTATTTGGCCAGGTTTAACTCAACCCTTTCATGATCGTGTTCAGTGGAATATATTCACACAATTATACTGCTCACAGCATCAATTT
Organism: Scolionema suvaense; assembly: GCA_027575255.1. Lineage (NCBI taxonomy): Eukaryota > Metazoa > Cnidaria > Hydrozoa > Limnomedusae > Olindiidae > Scolionema > Scolionema suvaense. The sequence goes on along the minus strand of JAOBRC010675564.1, from coordinate 6,149 downwards.
ACATTCTGCTAACAAAATAGACAAGTAGCCACGACACGTGACGCACTTTAGAAAATTTTAGCATCATGTAAAATGTCCCAGGTTAATAGCCAGCTATGTATCGGGAGTTCTAAGACGATATGTTTCTGTTAGGAAGATAAGATTAGGTGAGTGAGTGGGTATGGTCTGTTGTTGTGGTCAGGGAAAGCGGTTAAGATTTTGAGCATCCATCTACCCCGCCCAGGGAACTAACTCTGAGGCCTGAAGGCCATGGATTTCAGGAGGAAATCACCTGATAACCGATGGTGAGTTTCTTAGATGCTGGGTCTCGTCTGTAACACCCCGAATTGCAACATCAGTTGTCAGGTAAGGAGGGGATGAGTTTTCACTATACAGGTACAAAAAGATACTTGAAACTCATTTTTACTACCTTGTCTGTAGTTGCTAAGTCCACTTTACACGCATGCAATAAATTATTTTCTCATCAAGCTGTAATGGTGAATGATGGCGTTGCTTTTGTGATAACTGACCCTTCAAGCCAGACCTACACATCTTGAACATATGAACCTTTTCTTTCCCATTCCTGTTGTGTGAAGTTATGTACGTAGATATGTATCTGTATTATGCTATAGTGGACTCGAGGTCTAATCAAGGAATCTGTATGAAACGCCTTGGTTCAGGGACTGCGCCACAAATTTCAATGCAATATGGGGGGCCAGATGACGTAACACAGAGAACTGATAAGTAATTCTGATACAAATTTTTTTAAAGGGGAACTATGGTCAAAAATGAAATTTTTACCAGATGATAGAGCTCAGCAAAACTTGACACATAGTTTTTATTTTATGATAAAGGCTTGTGTAATTCCGTAGATATTTAGTCTCAAAGTCCAGCAGCTACCATCTTGCCAATAATTATTCATGATGTCACTGGTGCCACACTCAAATTATCTAGATTTTATTTCCAAAATACTCCACATTGAATTTTGTAAAAGGTTATCTCTTTCATTTCATCATAAACCTAAGCAACATGTTTAAGATCAAATAAAGAAAATAACATAAGGTTTTGTGTTACTAAGGAAATAGCAATGCTTAGCAACGGACTCCAATGATATCATGAAAAATCAAGATGGTAGTTGCTTGCCTTCGAGAGCAAAGATCTACAGAACTAAGCATGCTTTTGCTATGATGATGATGGGACATCCCATGTTTTGTTGTGCTCTATCATCTGTTAAAATTTCATTTTTGACCATTGTTCCCCTTTAAATACCAAAGAAGTGGGCGAGAGGGGGGTGTTGCAAAACGCCCTCAGACTTCCCCAGTGGCGCCGTGCTTGTGTTTTAGGAAGATAAACTATATGCAATGAACTGTGTTAGATTATGGTCTAAACACTCAAAATACTGCATTTATTGAAAATTATCTCTCGAAACTTATGGCTACGTCCTTTTGAACACAAACTGTGGTTTCATGACATGCATGTCACTTTTGTTTCATTCTTTGGGCAACCTTTCCATCAGTTTAAATACAGTACCCTACTGCCTTGATAGTTTTTCTCCTAGGCCTACCTAGCTATATGGCAGCCTAGTTAAAGCCTAGCCTTGCTACACGTTTTGTCTGATATGAAACCAAGCACCCGTGGTAGTAGTAAAAGGTTCTTAAACTTGTTTAGATTTTACGGGAGGTCAAGTTTATACAAAAGGTTGCCGAGGAACACAGTCAACAAAGAAAGTTCAGGTTTCTACTTCCTTGAACCAACCAAACAATGCATCCAAATCATAATATGACTGTGCATCAAATAGCAAGCGCCACAATGGAAATTCCTATGTGACTGATTGTTCAGATTTCAAGAGTTTGCAAATCAAAATATGTTACTCTACTCTATGTAGGGAAGCAAACAATAACATTTCTTGCTTGAAAAATTCAAGTTTCTTGGTTCTGTTCCTGATTTTCTGTTCAGTCAAAGTTTCTTATATTATGAGAGGCTGTACTAATCGGTTTCATGTTAACAGGTTCCTGTGTGGATCAGTCAATCGGCATCCACGAAATGAATGCACGGGCTTTAGCCTAACAAGGATAGAGCCTATGCATACTGCTCTTAGCTAATTCTTTTCTTGGTCTTTCCAACAATACTTCTCCCAAAATCTCCCACTTTTCCTTTCCAAACATTACTAACCTCATTTGCCAACAAGCTTCAACTGCTCCAATTTCACCGCCATGTTTATGACAGCGCTAGCGCATGCGAGTGAATTATCAAAATATTGATAATCGGAAGAACGGGAATCTCCTCTATTGGTAGCAGACCAAGCAAGCAAGCGGATGAGCGCAGCGCAGGTTGGACTGCGGTTGCAGGCTACCGATAAAGGTAGGTAGTTTTGGCAAATAACCGCAACAAGTACCAATGACAAACTTTACCAAATGGTTTTCATATCAGTACTTCGTTGATTTTTTTCCAACATTATGTAAAAGAATTCGACAGCAGGGTGGAATTTTTGTCCCCTCGCTTGCATCCTGATTAGGAGTAAACTGCGGGAAAAAAATGTGGTGATAATGAACCCAGAGAGGTACAACAAGTGAGTAAAACACATTTTTTCATTGTTCCCCTTAAGTCAATTCAGAGAAAGTGTTCGACATGCTTACAGAGACCTGTCTACAAGATGAAAAAAGCAGAACCTCATTTCTGCAGCGACTAACAGCGCGATTGGCAGCAAAGGAACTTCTGACGAGCATAGCAGGCGGATATATGAATACCTCAAAGATAGTACCTTTGCGATCTAGCAACGTTACTTTGTTTTCGAAGAACTTAGCTTCCTCATCACGGGGTAAAATTCCGAAAACGTCTTCTTCATTATCTTCGGTCGATACAAATACGCGCATTGTCAACCATAGGCGAAAGTTGAGCTCACTGCATGTTGAATCTTATTTCACTGGGGTCAGAAACTGCTACTCTGGTATAATTTGTTGTGAGGAGGAGTTAAAACTATTTGGCATCAGGGCTAAAATGACCCCCTCCAATTCAACTTTAAACAAAAACTGTAGAAATAAAACGATTGTTTTTGTGCGATACTTGTTTCGAGAAGCTATTCTCATTATCATTCTCCATAAACACTAAATCACTAGATCAACATAGCCTTGGCTAACCATCATTACAGACAGCCATGTTTGAAATTGCACACACCAATTAATCTAAATTCCAATGCCAATGACTTAGTAGCAAGCAGTCAAAATAACACACTCAATCTATAGATTAATTGCACACACATTTCATAGTGACACATTAGGGTGATACTAGTGTCATACTTTACCTTACAACATCTTGCGGGTAAAGATGTAGGCCAGCGCATCGGGGTGTGTAGCACAGTGGTAGAGAACTCGCTTCGCATGCGACAGGACGGGACAGGTACGAATCCCCGCTCTTCCATGAATTGAAAAAAAATTAAGAGCGATTAAATAACACTTCTGCGAAGGATAGGCACAGATTCACATTGCCTCTGCAGAAGTACACCCGTATTCTTCCAAAACTCCACCAAGGCTCAAGTGGTTGAACAGCTGCAAAACGGTCTTGAAGTTACATTCGAACCTCCAACAGCAGCCACTTTTGCAGCCAAGGTTAAGTGGCTGTTATTGGGAGGTGGCCACTATTTAGAGGCTTATCAAAAAAAGTATTAAACCTCGAATCCACTTTCAGTCTCCGTGCGAATTTGAGTTGCAATGGCATTAGGAAAATGAAAAGCACATAATAAGGATATTTCTTCAAAGTACGGGTAAAATCAAGCAATTTTTTGTACAAAGAAATCATTTTTCAGGACAAAATGAATGCTTTAGCAGTAAGTTTTACCATAAACATCAGATGTTTTCAGACAAAAAGCAGAACAAATACATAAATGGCCGCTATTAGAGGGGAACTTCCTTTTGATTTTTTCATTTGGGACCGCATCAGGTGGCCGCTAAACGTTCTTGGAAAGTGGCGGGTTTTCGGAGGTTCTCCGTAAAAGAAAATGTGTGTGAAACATTTGGGGCCGAAAGTCTATGGCCGTTACCGGGAGGCGGCCTCTATTCGGAGCAATTACTGCAGTTCGACTGCAATTAACTTCGAAGTATTTAGGGATCAAAAGCATCAAAAGGTCTATTCTGTATTTTGATAGAAATAGCTGTACTTGTCTGATATGTAGGACTGTGGTTAGATCTAAAATGAGGAAATATCACCATGGTCTCCAAGAGATCTTGAGATGATACTTGTGCTCGTGACTCAAGAAGGTAAGGGTCACCAGACATTTAGACACTGATGATACACATCCCTGTTCCTGGTACCTATTCAAGTAACTTTTATAAATACGATGCATTTCCATGAGGAAGAGCTCATTGCAACACTGCATCACTGCTTCATGTACTGTTACATCACGCGTTCACAAAGATGCACAACTCAGCCGTCGTGATTATCACTGGGAATGCGAGTCCGTTTTCCGATAATATATGGCCTCAGCACTACAATACCTGCTCTGCGGAAGAGATGCGCGTTTGCATTTCCTGAAATCCTTTGCGTCCTCAGTTTTCGGAAGTCCTTATGATTATCAGTAGTATAGCGCACTGCTAGCTCCGCGTTATTTAAAAGGTTTCGATTTAACCCTCCGCTCTACGCACACACATTAATCATACCTTTGCCCTTTCTCGTTTAGATTTTAGGAAATACTTAAAGTTTAAAGGAAAACTCCGGTCCCGCAGCAAGTTGTGCTCTAATCAAAGTAATGCACTTTATAAGCCTAAACCTCCAGCCATTTAGGACTAAAACGCTCTTGATATGAAATTATCAATCATTTACTTACAAAGTTTGCATTCACTTGTCCGCCATTACTCCTTCCCTCCCGAACATCTTACAGTCGAAACAGACGTCGCGGAACGCTCGTTTCATGTGTTTTACGATTGCACATGCTCGGCAGTCTAGCATCGTACATCCGCCGCTGCTCTTCCAGCTGCTGAGAGACCAATATTGATACGTAGCTACTAAACACGCTCCAAATTGAAAAATCATACAAATTCTCCGATTCCTTTGCAAGATAGAACAATGTCAAACAGCTCCCGTTACAGATTACAATTTCGATCATCTCTTTACCACAGAGGAAATTGAGTCTCGGAATAACATCAAGTGGGGACAACACAAACGATGTTCGTTCATTGGATTCATCTTCGTGTTCATGCGGACATTGCACAATCATGCCAGCGGCGGTCGAATGTAAGTTCTGTGCTGAAGAACAAGTGTCTCAAGCCCCTCTCAAAACGTCTCCTCGAACAAGTACATATGCCGAGCGTGCAAACAGACTGTTCCGTCCGTAAAGGAGATAAACTGTATGACTGATCATCCAGATTTCCTTTTAGTGGCTCTGAACAGATCGTCTCTTCGTAACAAAATTCTACTCATGAGAGATATGAAAGCTGAGAAACTTGCGACTCGAATCAGGTCCAAGTGCGTGCTGTTTTCTGATAGTTATTTTTGACTTGATGGCCATGTAATTTTGACTCAGGCCACTGATAAGTTCTCAAAAATGTTACGGGGGGTGTTACTCATTTGTTAGAGATAGCCACACTTCTGAACAGAGAACTGATGAAGTGACGCAATAGATTCCCAATAGATTAAGAACAAGTGTAGCTTAGCCATAACCTCTTCTCTCTGCCATCTGCAATTCGTTCCTCAACTTTCGATATAAACGTGGAGCGCGAACGGAGACTGGCGAGCGACTCGGCTAGAACGAGTGAGGCTGAAAATCGGAAAAATATCGGTTCAGAGCAAGCAAACCTCAGCTCAGATTTAGTGGTTCTTACAAAAAATATCAGTGTAATATTCATCTGACAAGTAAACTCTCACCTTCTTGATGCGGTGTCCAGGCAATTTCACCTCAATGTTCAGCGCCAAAGCTTGTCTTGCCTTCGCTCACTCCTTGCTTCACTCGACCAATCATCGTCAGAAATATTGGCGCGCAAAACAAACAGAGAGTGAGTGAGTGGCAGGTGACTCCCAGCACAAGAACGCTCATGAAGCATGAAGTATAGATGCACCTGTTGAGAGTTGACCTCAGTTATTGTTTTGAATAGGCATTACAAGAGGGGCAACGTTGATCTCTCCTCTGATAACCGACCATATTTGAAAAGGCACAGGTGGACAGGCTTGCCTCATGCGCG
>JAOBRC010675453.1:0-10570 GCA_027575255.1 Scolionema suvaense | reverse complement strand
TCTCCGTAAAACCAACGTACAGGAAATAGCGTCTACCTCACAAAAGCGACCACCAACAATCTCCCCAATACTTCAGGAACGTTTTCTTTTATAGAGCACCTCCAAAAAGCGGCTACCTCCCTATAACGTTTAGCAGCCACTTGAAAATCTCAAAAGGAACTTACCTTCTAAAAGCGGCTGCTTAAGTGTTTGTTCTTCTTTTTCTCTTACAACATCTGATGTTTATGCGAAATATTACAGCTAAAGCATTCATTTTGTCCTCGAAAAGGTTTCTGTGTATCCATACTTTCAAGAAATATTCACATTAAGTGTATTCAATTTTTCTAATGCCATCAAAACTTTCTAACTCAAATTTGCTTGGGGATCGAAAATGAATTCGAATTTAAAGACCTTTTTTAGTAAACCTCTGAATAGCGGCAACCTCTCAATAATGGCCACATAACCTTGGCATGAAAAGTGGCTGCTATTCAAGGTTCGCCTGTGCTTAAAAAACGGACGAAGATCGTAATACTGACCACTTCATCGGCCGCGGAGCGTAATTTAAAGAGGGCGGGGCAGATCATAGTTCGGATGCTTTTGGCAACTTTCCTAAGTAGTTATAAAAGTAAAAAATCTTACTTTGCAAAAAAGTGGAGGCGGCATGGCCCCCCCCCCCGGCCCCCCGTCTCCGCGGCCCATGCACTTATGAATGTTGTACATTTTCTCTGTGAGATAGTCAACTCAAAAAAAATATTCTATTACCTGCAAGTGTGAAGGGAACAACAGGTCTTCAGAGAGAGGAACTGAGAAGTTTTTGGAATCAATTATTTGGTGTAATTTTCAGATCAATAGAAATTTTTGGAAATCTTCATTCCGAAAAGCATTGTGGTTTGGCCAGAAAGCAAATACATTTCTCTTGGCGGGTAAAACTTCCGAAGATACATAAAGAACTGATGTAGTTGTGTGTTGCCTGGGAAATCGCTTATGACGTTTTTCAATGAAACATTGAATTTGATGCGTCTGGCCTTTCTACAATCGCTGGGTGATGAACACGTGCACGACGTTCTATTGCAAACATTGGCTATGCAATATTTGACACGTCCAAACATCATAGCAATGTTCTGTGCCAGAGACCGTTGTCTGCAACAAATAAATCCATACACTCCTGACCATTTATGCCCTTTAGTGAAGCTTTTGGAAACGCTTTTAACCAATCGAGCAAAAATTTCGTCAATGCAAAAACTGCATTCCACCTTGCGTCTTTTTTTGCACCGGCTAACAATTAGAAGAACGAAGAGGCTCTCTGGAAACAGCTTGATCGACACATGTTCACTATATTCACCATTTGCTCTAGCCAATAATGGGAATTTCTATGCACGAATTTCATGATCACGAGGTACTCTCATTTTCTCTAATCCGTAAAGAGAAGTTCTATCAGAGCGCAAAAATGTGACGCGTTCGAACACTTTCTGTTCAGAGGCTTCTTCTCGAACAGTTTGTAAATGAACGTACTCAGTATCATGCACCATCTCTATAACGCAATACAAAGCAGATGCTGCGTCCTCATGAAGTCTTTGAATAGGAAATGCCGGATGGTGCTGCCCTCTGATATCACGTGACAATCGTGTTCATGCAGAGACAGTCTTCAAGGGAACCACACCAAAACACATCTCTTTTATTAACTGCACATAATATGCACGTCCCTGCTTTTCTGAAGATCATTCTCGTTGGAAAGTTTGAGTTCAATTCTCACTGAGAGCAACGATAATTTATTAAAACGCCTTTAAATATTGTTGCTGAGAGTTAGTGACCCAGACGAAGAAACTCCCAATGAAACATTCTCCCTTCTCCCATCGGCACTGAATTTGCTATCATTGCTAACATAACATGCCTTTTTGATTACTCCAACATAACAACATAACAAGGGGGTGGTTCCACGCACCCCCCCGCCCATCCTTCATCGGAAAACCAACTTCCGCTATAACTATGGTCTTGGAATTTGGACCACTTCTTCTTGTCCATAAATAGAATAAATTTCATAGGAAGCAATAGAAAAACGTTTTATTTGATGAAAAATGCTTACCAATTGGAATTTCTAGCAAAATTATCCTCCGAAATTAGGATTTTTAAAAGTCCCAAAATATGGAGAAAAAAATTCATACTTTACCCCCGTTGTCTGGATCCCCTGCTTCATTAATTTATTCAAATTTGGCGTTTTCTGAAAGAGCTCACTGAAAGCAATCATTTAAGCCCAAATTAATTGAAATTGGCTGTACAGAAGAGAAATAAGAACGAAAAACTGAAAATTTAGCGAAAAATGACTTTACCCCTGTCAGAAAATAGTCACGTGACACCCCGTGTTATAGATACGACGACCAAATTTGCACCAAAAGATAGATGCGCAAGTAAATTCTGTCCACACTGTTCACAATTCTGGAACCACCTCCTTAATTGTTTTGTTAATCGTTACTTTAAGGTTCCGAATAGTAGGGGAGTTGTTAATAAACTGGGGGGGTCCGAAGTTTTCGTCAGAACTATTAAACGGGAGATCCCAATAAACGGGGAGGTCCGAAAATAGCGTAAAATCGTATTTTGCTTCATTCTATCAATATTTGGTTTTGTCTTATTCGATAGATTTTTCGCTCTGATTTTAGAATTCTTCTGAAGACACTGCAATATGAGTATAAACCCATAAAATAATAAAACCAGCAAGAATCTTTGAGAAAATTGCGTAACGTCTGAGTTGCACGGCAATCAGATACGTGAAAAAAATTGACGGGAGCGGGCCCGGGGCAGGGCTCCTAATAAAAAAGGGGGTCCGCAAAATATTTCGAGAAAAATAACGGGGGCGTTTATTCGGGACCTTAGAGTAATGCACCAGTTTTTCAATGTAGCCTCAATTATCCCAAAAAGATCCAATTGCGCAATGAAGTTCTATGATCTTCACCCTAAATCGTTCCCAAAATCAGGTATTTGGCTGATACTTGTTTCCCCCTCCTCTTTAATTTTCTACAGTTCTGTTATTCTCTTCTTGGTCCGTAGATTTTCCAATATTTACTGCTGGCTGTTCATTGCAAACACATCAACTTTTGAGAAGATTCTTAAACATTGGACGAGATTCCCGATCGACACAATAAACCCTGAGATTTGATACATCTTAGAATCATTTTAAGCAAAGGTATAAAGAAAAGATCGTGTAAAGAAACAATTAAGTGCTAATGAGACACCTCTAAATTTTGTGCCTGGCACAATCCAACTTTCTATAAAGACGAATCATTGACATAATGAGGACTGGGTGCTAATAAAAATGTCGTACCACAAAAACTGGTTTCCACTAACGCACTATATTTCATATCTATATTAAGAAAGAGCATATTTAGACATTGAAACAGTTGTTTGCGGAATGAAGATTTGCGAAGATATTAAAAGGCCCCCTCTCAATCTATTATTTCACGTTTAGATCTGCTGATTCCTGGACGAGGAAACGGTCACACGGTTTCAATCAAACAGCGCAGCATTAGTTATAAATTTTGTGAGGTGTTTGTGAGGACTGCCAACGCGATGTAGTAAATTATAAACCATGCGTCACGCATGAACAGTTTTGGACAGTGTTTGAACTGCTAGGACAGTAATTGTACTTAATATCGAGTATAAAGTTGATCAGACTGCAGAACTTTTTGTTGAAACTATGAAGTGAGCACAGGCGCGGGATAAGGCGTACTTCCCGCCTATAAGTGTAATAGTTTCTCTTGAAGATGAACAGCCAGGAATATCTCACACTGCTAAAGTTAACAATTCAGGCGAAAACGACATCCTTCGTAGAATATGACAGTACAGAGAACAACATCTTTCCTACAATATGCCAGTACAGAGAACGACATCTTTCGTACAATATGACAGCACACAGAACAACATCCTTCGTACAATATGACAGTGCAGAGAACAACATCCTTCGTACAATATGACAGTACAGAGAACGACATCCTTCGTACAATATGACAGTACAGAGAACGACATCCTTCGTACAATATGACAGTACAGAGAACGACATCTTTCGTACAATATGCCAGTACAGAGAACGACATCCTTCGTACAATATGACAGTACAGAGAACAACATCTTTCGTACAATATGACAGTACAGAGAACGACATCCTTCGTACAATATGACAGTACAGAGAACAACATCCTTTGTACAATATGACAGTACAGAGAACGAGAGACACCTGTAAACAAAGTTTTTGAGTGCGAAGAGTTGCTTGTAATTCGGAGAATGGTGGCCCGGGGTGTCACTTAATGTATATGGCATACGGGGATGTGCGGCCGTTGAGGATGGGTACGACTCATAAAATTCCCTTAACATGGGTCTATCTTTTGTCTCATCTGGCATAGAAGTACCTTATATCCAACAAAGACGGCATTTTTTGCTAGTAGAAAGGCAATTTTCGGCTCATAATTTACCAAAAGTTTGCCTGGAGCGCCAAGATTGATGGTGTAAAAGTGAGTGAGTACTTCACGATGCTTTATTAAACATGCGTCGAATTTGAATTTGGGGGCCGCACGTCCCCGTCACTTACTAAGTCGAGTACTCTTCCCCTCCCCCGCCGGACATGGTGGTTTTTATGATAAATATTGACAGGAGTCACGTGACCACCAATCGATTTTTTGATACCTTATCAGACAAAACAATATCGGACAACAGTGACGAATTTTTTCGTAGTTGACAAAAATTTTGTCCAAATAAAATTTAAAATGTCTCTACCGAGAATTTGTATTCCTGTTTATTAGGCAGGTCTTCGTCAACTGTTGGACAATTTTTCAACTTCCTGCAGATCAAAAGTTTTAGCCAACAAAATCATTTCACCCCCAAACATGACAGAGCCGTTATTCTTTGCAGTAAAAATTCAATCAAATCGCCGATGGTAACCCTATGATTCCAAAACACACAAATACAACCAAAGAAAACTCAAAAAAATCCATAAGAAAGAAAAATAATAATTGGACTAAATTATTTGTCAGACAAAACTATTTGTCGGACAAAAGAGACAAAATTTTCCGGGGGTGATGAAAATTTTGTCCGACGAAAATTTTTTCAGACATTGGTTTTTCCGATAAAGCAGCCAATTTATTTGCGTAATTTGTCATCATAAAATGCATTTTGGGACGTCCAGGGTGCACGTAAAATTAATATCTCAATTACAAAAGCAATGACCTTGTCGGTTAAGTCAGCGTTTATGGCTTTATGATGATCTCCTTAGGGAATGCCACTCACCATTATAGAGATGCTTGCCCCCTAGCTATCCCACAATGCATTGTATGGTTATTTCCGACATGGTCTATTAATATATTCTGAATCCTACCAATCGCTGAGAGTACCACTAAAATCAACATTTTCTGCGATTCTTCAATTACAACCAAAACACTGCAACGTACTATGCCACACACAGAGTAGACTATCAGCAATGCTGGTGCTTTCCCGAGTTTGCCATCATGACAAAAATCGTATTTACATTTCTCTGCTATCCAAAATCATCATTGACCTGCAGTAAAATCTTCAATTAACGGACATTTCAAATTAACCAACAAATTTCTATTCTGCTCCCCGGCGAAATTTAGGACAAATTCTTACAAAAATGTTCCCAATCAACGGACAGCTCCAATTAGCTCACAAATTTCTTTTCCCCAGTAGTGTCCGCTAATTGGAGATCATGTTGTATATGCGAAAACGATTTATGACTTGATGTGAAATACTAAATCACGAGTTTCGAGTTACGAGTTAAAATTTAACTCACCAACAACCTGTTTAATTTATGAGTTACGAGCTACTATCTGAAATTAATACACACTGACTACAACCCCAGAAAAAGTATAGTAGACAAAATGGCACAGGATCAGCACTGATATTGGAAGTCATGCATCCTCACCCCACCCCTCCTTCCCCCCTCCCTCTCCCCCATTTGCAATGTTGATATGCCGGATTTGTGTATACTTGTTAAGAAAGCATGCCCAATATTATTAATGTATTGTTTTTGAGTGGTTCTGTATAGTGCGCTCTTCTGCGGGTGGCATTATTGATGTCAACAAAGGCATGCAGCAGTTCAAAACTGGAGACCAGTTATTGCGATGCCGTATCCCGTTACTCCTGCAACATTGCCGATGGGGGCAGGGGGTGACGGAATGGTAATTGATTAAGGAAATTACCATTGTTGAGCAGTTTTTTATGGTGCGTTGCCTTGCGGGTGGCATTCTTGGAGTGAAAATTGTTTTAAGCAGAGTGTCGAAAGAAAGTCTGTTCTTTTGACCATCTCCAACATGTGCAGATGGCCATCATGGGGCGCTGCAGGTTGTAGGGTTTACAGGAAGATGGAAAGGTGCTATTTCTCATTTGAGATAATTTTCTCTACATATATTATGCCCGGGGTTGTACCTGTTATTCCTTCAATCTTGGTGCCACAGGCAAACATTTGACTAAATTATAGCAGATTGCTGAAAATTGCGTTTCTAGTCTGACAAAATGACTTTTTTTGATATTTTGTGGGAAATTTTATGTTTAGGGAATTTTAGCACGTCGTATCTATCCTTAGTGACTGCACTTCCCCGTGTATCATATACTTTGCGAAACCCCCCACTTCCCCGTATATCATATACTTTGCGAAACCCCCCAGTTCCACGAGTTTCGAGTTACTCTTCCGGTTTAATTCAAGAGTTACTGTTGATCTCACGAATTGCGAGTTGCTTTATGAATTTAATTCACGAGTTACATTCATTAGTAAAGAGTTATTTTCTGATTTTGAACCGATTTGCAGGGGGGAGAGAGAACAGCTTGCTTGAATAAGTGGTTCAAAAGTTATGAAAACTTTCTCGGAGTAGTCTGACAGAGCTCCATGTATTTCACATAGGCATTTTGAGCAGGCTCGCACAGCACGCTGATGGTAGGCCTCCTTCATTGTCAATTTGAAGCAAACTGAGCGACAGTACATCTGGTGGACTTTTTCTGGACTATGCAAAATTGCATGTCACTTGGGTATCCCGATTGGGAGATAGGTGGGGGAGGTAAATATACTTCCCCCGCCCTAAATGGGGGATAGCCAGACCCTCCTCAATAAGGGTGAATTCACGGATGATGTACGAGTTACCTTTTATTTGACGAGCTATGGGTTACTTACCAGATCACTTTTGCCCAACCAGTGTTGCTTAAAACGTATCCCAAGCAGAGGGGTTAAGTCAGTCAAGCACCTGGAACTAAATTAGGTTTTTAATTGTTAACAAACAAAATCACGTGATCTGAAAGTTATGATGTCATCATACGTGCTTTGAGTCGTTGTGCCAATTCTTGCTGCTTGATTTTAACCCCTGATTTATACGATGGGTCACGACAGCACTCTTGACTGCTATCTCAGTTCAGCAGGGTGCGGCATCAAATTTGCTTTTGATTTATGCGATGGAATGATCGACGAACTAAAATGCCAGACTCACTCTTCAGATGGCACAAAACCATCTCCAAACTGTTTTAAGTTTTCGGGAAGTTGCTTCTTTTTTCTTGATTTTTAAAATTGAAAGTGTTTAGAGTAGATTTGAATTGATTCACGACACGAAATAAAACACAACAAAACACGACCTCCATATCTGTGCCTGTCCAGAAGTCTTATTCCCATAATACCTTACACGATCCATTCATCTTGCTTCTGCTACAGTTACAGTTAGCCATTGTATTACCGTATGTCTCTTCAATATACACTCTCCTCTCCAGATCGCACTATGGCGGCGTAAGATGCATTGTTGGTGCGACTGAAATTCGACATTTGGTTTTATACGTCGTGCTTGGTCTTCTGGCACATCACCCTAGGATTGACTCAGTAGCGTCAGGTCGAGCTAGGAGTCTTCTGCGTGTTACACGTCGTGCACTCACCGCGCTGGACTCACACGTGTCATTTTTGTCTTGCATGACTGGGTTCATCCCACCGTTTTAAATTGAGTAGGTGTCATAAGTACTTGTTTATTATTTTTGGCTTTTGGCGACTCACCTGTCCCCCACCTCCCACCTTACACTGGCAGGAAAAGAACATGAAAAATAAGAAGTTGTCTATATTAGGTGCTGGCCGCACTGCATCTGAAAACACGACTAAAACATGACTAGCGTTAGGTCCTTTGTTCGTGGAACAATGACGCCAATTTGAACGAAGCTCTTGCAGTGCGGCCACCTCAAATGTGACTTCCAGCTTAGGTACCTGTTTATGACTCACTTCAAAGGATGTCGCAGGGTTGCCTCGAAGCTGCACTGAAACATGATTAGCATTGTTCTTCTAATAACGCGTCGATGAAACTGAGATAAATGTCAGCAGACCATACAACAAATTACAGATATGATGGGAAATAATGATTATTGTGACCATTAAATGCCAGTTATTCTGAGAAAAAACTACTGATAACAGTAGTTAGATCGTTCCAGCGCGGTCACTAAGTTATTCATGGTTGAGTCAGATTTCACTAGGTTGCTGTAATGATAGCGTTTGCTAGTCATGTTTTAGTCAGATTTCAGTGCGGCCAGCACCTTATTTTTATAGGATCTATGGGTTTTATAAATGCTGAATATAGCTGTATATAGCTGTATATAGCTGTATATAGCTGTATAAGACAAACAAACACATATGAAAATAGCTTCCTGCCTTCCTGTAATCACCATTGGTCATGCTGGACTCATCTATCAAAGATTCTGAGTTGTATAACCTCTTTATTTCTTCACTATTCAAATTTTTCAAACAGGATAATATCTAGTCTTTTTGGCATGTCCGACAAAGATGTGACCTCTTTACTTATAAAACTTCAAGTAAATTTTAGTGACCTGCATATGCCTTGCTTTGACCATAAGTCTCGTTGTGTGAGCTGAATTTCTGAATGTCAAGATAATGAAGAAACTACCAAAAGCGTTCTCGTGAGTTGCCTGCGATAAAGCCACCAACGCCAGCAACTCCTTAGCACCGTTTCTGATCTGATTAAAATGATGTTACAGTACTCAAAGATTGCCATTTTGTCTCTTTTTTTGTATAGTAGCAATGATTACAATACTACCGCTGATAGATTTTTAGTAGAAGTCACAATTAGATTCAACAATTTGTCAAAGAGATTTGCGAGTTACACTGATGCCGTACCGTAGCATATTTTGATTCTATTCTGATTCTTGTTTCTTCTTACTGCACCACCCTAGACACACCCTAGACATGTACATCGTGTATTTCATGTTTTGTACTTCATCTTTTTATCACGTGATTTTATTTAGAGGGGGTATGGCATTGGCAATAGGTGAGGGGTTTTTCCGCTCTTTGCCAATGCTTCACCCTTTGTTTTGCACGTCGTTCATCTCATTGTATGCTGGATAAAGAAAAAAAGAACGTTTTGATACTATTTACATAAGTCATGTTTTCAAATGCATTTGGATTAGTGGTTTCGATAGTTACAAGAATTTTCAGGGAGTAGCCTAATATTGGTCCATTGTATTTCATGAAGGCATTTTGAGCAGGCTCGCGGAACACACTGATGGTAGTGTTCCTCCGTGATCGATTTGAAGCGAAAACAGAGAATCTAGTGGATGTTTTCTGGAAAGTTGAACGCCTAAGGATTACACATGAGCAATGTCAGGTATATATACTCCCCTAAATACACTGTAGATCCTCAAACAAATACTGCTACTAACTTGCTAGGCAAATTAGGACATTTAAGTTGAGATCAACATTTCAACCAGCCCATGAAACATGGACATACGTGGTTACTACGGCCATACCGACTTGGAAGAGCAATTTCTTTGTTCTGTGTGGGAGAGAAAGATGTTTCAAATGCGAAAAGTAAACTTTCAAGACTGATTCAAATTGACTGATTGATACTTAAATGTTTTTTTTCTACCAGTTTGTGGAATAACGTTTTTGCTTAACGGGGAACTAAGGTCAAAAATGAAATTCTTAATAGATGATAGAGCACAGAAAAACTTGGCTTCCAGTTTTTATTTCATGATCAAAGCTTATGCAGTTTTCGAGATATCGTGTCCTAAAGTCCAGCAGCTACCATCCTGATTTTTGATTGATCCTATTTCCGCTACTACCCAATTGCTAAGTTTATTTTTCAAATGGACCTGCTACATATCATCACCTTTTGGTAAAAAATGGAAGAGTGACTCCTTCACTATAACTTAATCTTGAGTATTTTGGATATGAATTTTTGATAATTTGAGTTTTTAAAAACAACCCGATCGTTTTTATACGTAGCGACATGTTTAGGTGTTTCAGTCACCATACTCAAGCTACAATTAAACGTAAAGCCTTCAACTATACAAAGTTACAACTGTCTTACACCAAATCAATAATCAAATACATCTGACAAAGCAGAAACGCTAATTGGAATTACAGAAGAAGGCCAAAGGGACAACAGGGGCTACAGATTAAGAGTCATACATACGTGTTTGATTTGTCGATTGAGGCCTGGCTCTTTCCACGTAATGTAGAGGGCCTCACGGAGCTTAAGATTGTATGATGACTCCGCAGTATCTAAAATAGAGAAACACTCATCAGATGCCTGGTTTCGACAATTAAGGTTCATATCAA
>JAOBRC010675342.1:0-10571 GCA_027575255.1 Scolionema suvaense | reverse complement strand
GCGTGTACCTAAACTGAGACGCAGACATGGACGTGGACATGGACATGGACTTGAAAACAGCAGTGGGGACCAGGCTTTAAGGTGAACACAATACAACTCGCTACAACTCTCTCGCAACACGGAGCAACCACATTGCAACTTTTCGCAGCATGCCTGTGATCAGCTGTTCACTAGCATGTGCATATGTTCACAACTTTCTTGAAATCAAAAATGTTTTGATTTCAAGACAGTAGTAGCCGAGTTGTGGGCTGTAAGTGAGGTGGTTACCTACAATCCCGGACAAAATGCATTGGAACTTTGGCTTTTTTCTATCTCTCCCACCCTCCTTCCCCAATGTTGATTCTTCATGCTCAGGTAAGCATACAACTTATTTCAAATCAACAACACTGAAATGGGGAGTGGAAAAGACTATTGCCATGCAAACTGCTTCTCCAATGGTGCTGGCGTGAAGATAAAGCTTCGCTCCAAATATTCTATGTTACCCGCCTTCAAACAAAGGCTTCAAAGTATACTGAACACATCCATTGTCACTACGGAGCAACACAAATGACGGTGTGAGGTATAATTACGTTGGCGTTAAGCAATCTATAAGGATTTTCATGATCTCGTCATGCCCTATTCAAGCGCAATTGATAGCTGCGGACAGTTGTACGTCGCAGTTGCGAAGCGTTGTTTGGAGTTGTACAACAATCGACAACATGGTGTGCAAATACGTTGTAGTGTAACTTTACCTTGTGGTGATAAGTCATATCAAGGAGGTTTTAATAAACGTCCTTGGTCATATTCTGTAAAGTAGGCACGTGGTCTCCATAAATCCCACTGGACCTTTTTCAGGACACTTCGTGGTGTACTATTGAGAGCCATTGCCGCTCAGTGGGAAAACGACAGGAGCCTGTGAAACGTAATGAATACTATCTGAATCGCGCAACGTCCAGTCAAATTTCAATCACATACGTGCAAGATTAATAATACTGTTATTCATTGCAGGCTGTTTTGTGATTAATGACAATGCGTTGCTATGTATAATTTTTGAAACTATCGCTGACTTTGTACGATGTACATTCAAGTCCTCTTCCATTCACCGCGCTACTTCACCTCAAAATGGTAGCCGTAGCTGTGGGTTGCCACGTCTGTGACAAAGTTGCTGAAAGGAAGAACAAGAATGAGAGAGGTACGTTTGTGGAAGACTGCTCGCTGAATTTTCTAGAGAAAAGAAACTGGTGACACAAAAAATATATTAGAAATAAGTAACAACTTTAAGGACTTGCATACATTCCCTTACAAATACTCACTTTTTCTCACTGATAAACTAATTAAGTTTAGCTTTCTCTTTTAAAAAGTCATTCCTGATCAATTTCCTAAATACATTAATATTATAAGGAACAAGAAAGATGCAGTTTGCTGAAATGCAGAACATTGAACTGCAACACCCGATAGAGCTGATATGCGTCACTACAATATATGCTGTCTAGTTTTCATCCCAATCAATCGAAACACGAACCAGAGAACAGCAAGCGAGCATTTTGTGAAGGTAAACAACCGTGTTGATCCCAGTCCAGCGATGATGAGAAGACCTCGAAAGCAAAGTATGCTTAAAGGAAGTTCATTGAGATGGACGATAAGACCGAAGCCAGTCGAGCTGGGACATCTGTATACAGAAACCCAACCCCATAACACCTGAAAGAAAAACAAATTTTGAATTGAGTAAATTGATAAGAGAGCCGTAGCAAATACTTCTGTCACACAACTTTTATATCAGACAGCCTTGATGTAATGTGAAAGTGAATGCGTGATACATGAGAACGAGCCAACAAAAAAAACACCTCGTCGGTGGTCCCTGGGTAAGATTCATCTCTAGTTTGTGTAAGGCAGTGGACTATCACTCCACATACACAGACGGGGGGGCTTTGAAACGAATTCGTTGACTCGTGATACTGTCGTCCGTGTGAATCCTGAAATATTTTGTGTAACCTCTGATTATTGTGTCGTCCACCCTATACCCCTCTCCGGGGGGGTCATTTTTGCCCGCTCGACGTTTCATTGCTCATAACTCCACTTCGTCGAAGATTTGAAGCCAGCGGTTTTACGACTTTTAGGGACATTTATCAGCAATCCTGGTCAAAATAGTTTGGTACGCATGCGCGTTTTTGCCATTTTCCGTACCGCAAGTAAATGAAAGCATGTCGACAAATACCGAGCTGCAAATCAGGGCGGGAGGCCGGATTTTGTTTGAGAGACTTACTAATTCTGACTTTTGAAAAATCATGTTTTGGCATTTCTAGGGTTTGTACAGGGTGTGGTAGGGCTTGCTTTAGGGCGTGGCTTGGGGTTTTTAATTTTTTCAGGAAATTTAGATAACAAAGGGCGCGGCATTCGGTCCACTAGCGTAACTTGCTAGAAACTGCACTGAGAGTGTAGACAGAGGTTGCTAAACACCTGCAAAAAATTTCTTGAAGCGCTTGCAATGCAAAGTGCTTTTACAAGCAAAAGTGGTAGGGAGTGCATTTTTGATTTTGGCTGAAAAAAGCCTTTTGTGCCACATATTTTGTCCAGGATTGAGGGTCTCAAAAAATGGTACTACCGAATTCTCCATTGTTCGTCCATAATGGCGGGCATCAATTTGCATGGTCAATGTCGCAACCCCGGGGGGGTCATATTTGCCCGCAGCCCTCCCAAATTTGCCCAAATTACGGAAATGTCGGGTTTTTACTAAAAACATATAAAACACGTTGCAATGCACTAGAAAACACCAAAAACCAGCTTCAAAAGCCTTTTTCGGCTGCAAAATTCAAGGAAACTGATTTTTGCATTTTTCACCACTTTGGAGCAGTCCAGCAAAATCACAAAATCACTGCATCTTGAATTGACTGCTGCATTTGGAACGTTAGACATAGTATAAAGCTTTATTTGGTCTAAATGTAAGCTTATTATGTTAAGGAACATATATACCATTTTTTACCTATGGAACTGCCCTACATTGGCTACGGGAGGGATTTTTTGGGCCGCGGGCAAAATGACCCCCCCCCCATCCCCCGGGGGGGTTGCCGAAACCAAAGTCGCCCAGGGGATTAGGGTTAACCGTTTTTTACTGAGCCAATTCAAAATCCTTGTTGATAAAACCAGTTTTGCGGTACAGAACTACGTTATTCGAAAGTATTAAAACTGAAACCTATATAGCCAGCATCTATAATAAGACATCAAAACCCATAATGGCTGCTCTGTAAATTTTTGGGAATCCTGCATAGAATTGTATAAGAAGCGCACTTACCAGGAGATGATGAATAACTTTTACGATTACATCTCTCTTCAAACCATGTTCTTCGATGTACGCAAGTAAATGGAACATGAATCGGCCTAAACGAATGGAAGAGACATGAGTTATAGTTCTACTCTTGTTTTTCTTTTTTCTTTCGTTTTTTACTTTTCTGGAATGAAAATCTAACGCATATATTTGTCATTGCCTTTACTACCTAGCGAATACATTTTCCATATCATTATGTCCAAATTCATGTCTAAACTTGAGAGCATGTTTGCTGGACTGGGACGACATCCATGAATTACAAAATGTACAATTTTACTTAAGAACTGGTTCTGACTTAAACTAGTTCTATAGACAATCATTTGTAGAATATGCATTCTCTAAAAAAACTGCTTCTCGACAATCATTTGTAGAACATGCATTCCCTAAAAAAACTGCTTCTCGCAAAAAAAATTATAGCAATGTTTGTCTGAATTTCGAATGAAGCTGTGGTTACATTTGTATGAAGAAAACTACTGACAAAATTTTAAACATTTTTGCTATTTTTGAATTGTGTATGATAATGCGATAATACAAGTGATAGGCATCTGGTGAGATTTCGATGATGTCATATACAAAATATAAAAAAATATACTTACCTTCGGTAAAGGTCGGAAGATAATAAGAAAAAGGCCAGCAAACTGTGAAAGGGTCTTTTAGTAGATCCGGTGTCGCAGTAAATCTAACAACGGTCAACCGTTATATTACTGCTTACCAAAGCGATGTTTCGTGGCACATCTACCATCCTCATCCTACAGCTCCCTTTCCTCACAAGCGCCTCCACTGACATGGGGCCAATGTGCCTTAAATTACTACAATCCTGGATAAAATATACTGGACAAAGGCTACTTTTTGATCAAAATTCAAGGAGGACATTTTAAATTTTTTTTGCTCCCTGAACCAAATGCTACTGAAAACCACTGTACTCATTAGTGAGGTACAAAGTAGGTATCCATCAAGTAGTGAGACCATGCTGACATATTCATATGTTCAACAATGGAAGAAGCAGCCGGTCTTTTTTAATTGATACATATACAAAAATAAAAACAATACGACCCAGCCGGTTATGAGGTTCTAGCAAATGAGCAGGCAACCAAAGTAGCTGTTTCCACACTGTTGAGCTAAATCATACGAGTCAGATGGATCAGATGGATAGCGTGTCCGATTTTGCGGAGCATTGTAAGATACGGAAGACGAGCTAACCGTCGAGCTATTCATGAATATAGCGAATCATATTTAGCTCGTCAGTGTAGACACGGAGACCAGTCGACCAAAACGTGACCGAACTTTTCAGTCGCTATCTGATCCTATCACGAGGAGCTAAATGTACTTATTCAATAGCGTATAACTTTCCATTAGCATCCTACGGTGTGCGATGTCTCACCCAGATTCAGAACGAAAGCGCACCTCATAAGGCATGATTTACGCTCGGGTGTGCATTGTGTTTATTGTTTAAAATCACTGATGTGTGCCACACATCACACACGGGGGTACACCAGCAGTTGTGTGCTATCAGAATAATGTGCTATTAGCCGTTTCCACACTGTCGAACTAAACTGAAGAGCTAAAGTCAGCGAGTCAAATATTTAGCTCGTCGCCTTAGCTCAGCAGTGTGGATACAGCCACCCGACGAGCTAACTTGAAGTTTAATGCATCCAATCTGGCTCGTCGAAAGCAATGAACTAAATGCATTTAGCTGGTCGTGATAAGATCAGGTAAAGGCATACCTACCCCCGACGTAGACGCAAGTGAGTGTGAAGACTCACCTGCGAGCAGCTTTGCATTTCGTGAGCTGGCGCTAGAACTGCTACTCCCATCACCTGCAACAAGGGAGAGGAAACGATCGAGCTTATCTGACATAGGTTTATTCATATTCCTTACCTCCTCCAACGTCTCCTCACGGACGGTCTCCACATATTCCTGGGCTTACGGCATCGACGTCATATGGGGTTGCCCTACTGTCTGAGAGAAGAGAGACGGGTGAGCATGTTAAACCACAGAATAACGACTCACTTGTGCAGATTCCTTCAATGGCGGCCTCGGATGGTTCCCTTGTGCTTGGGGAACATGCACTATAAAAATCCTGGCAGGATCCAGCAAACTAGACGGGTTAGTAGAGGCACTGGATAGCAACACGTCCGAGGCTGACAAAACGACGGTCGACCAAAACATAGGGTCAGAATCAAACAAGGCCAATGACTCAATGCAAAACCACTACAGTACAACAGAATATGTTTGACCACAGATATGGCGGAAAAACAACATTTGACACGGTGCAGAACAAATCAATAAGAAGCACAAAAGAGCAGAGCTATCTAGCTGAAGCAGAAACAAGATCTTGACACAAAATTCCAAAACAAGAAAATTGGAACGATACCACCAGAAAGACCTCCTAACGAACCGGTGAGCAAGAACACAGCAGCAATACTCGAAAGAAGCAAGAACTGCAATGACAGGAGGGTGGTATTTATAGGCTGGCTGCGTCGTAAAAGTAACTCGATCATCCAACATTAACGATGATCAATTTTTCATTGATCGCCTAGAGCATAAGAAGTATCGACCAAAAGAGACACGTAGAAATTAGTGCAGTCCGACAATAACACCTTTAAGTTGTATTAAAATATGCTAAGCACATGCGTTGGAGTTTCTTGGTACCGGAGAACTATGCATATAATATGCGCGACTCCCCTGGAAAAAAACAAGGCAATTAGTTTATGATTCAGGAAGCATGTCAGGGTAGCATGTGCCATGATTTGAAGGCTTTGTCAATTGCCGAAGTCACACTGAAACGAGTGACGAGCAATGAGCGATGTGCAAAATTCGCATCACCCGTCAATGTGACCCTGCGAGAGATTCTACAAAGAAAGAGTAAATGTCCTCGAAAAAGCATTACATTTCGATGCAAACTTGGCATTGCACGTGCATGCTCTACTACCGATCGGTGGCTAGGAATCTCCTCCAAATTTTTAGAATGTTCTCTAAACTGGACGTGATGGGCTGCTTGTTCACGGTCTGCAAGGTGTACGAGTATTGTGTTGGTCGTTTCTGAGCTGACCCTAGATGGTGTGATTTTCTGACTTCCTGTGTTATAAGGATCTTCATTTGAACTCTGAAAAGGCGAAATAAGGGACCACGTAAATAGGGTCAGCAAGATATATACAGTCCAAACCAAGCCAAAACAAATTTCATAATTCTGTACTTACTAGATCAGTGCCTACACGTTGTGTCGGCATCCTCTGTCGATGAATTCATTTTGAAGCATTCCACATTGACAGCAGACAGGAGGTAATGCTAAAAGCCCCTGTCTCCTTGTATTAAACTGTATTTAACTGTCACTCTATCTGATGGTGACCCTTTTTGTTATCCATGATCTGGTTTATCATCTCATGCAGTGATGTCCCAAGTCCTTTTTTTGTCCTGAAATTTCTCGAGTTTTTTTGCTTTTTTTTGCCATATAGGACAGGCATGCCATGGTGAACATACTTGGTAAAGAATCTTTAAGGCAGGTACACACTACTAGAACACGTTTTATTTTATAGAAGAACGAAGTTTGTAGAGATGAAAGGTAACTTAAGACGCACTTTCTTGTAAAATGATAGCCAAAACGCCAAAAGAACGTTACGTGGCCATTGGTTTGAACCTGAATATCAACTTAAAGGGGACGCCGCGGTGAATGCTGCAGTGAAGCGAATAGTGACACAATCTCAAATATAACGTACGGTGAGTTGGTGGATTTATCAGCTTTGTGCATGTGCCAATAAGAAACGAATTCCCTTCGCCACAGCGCAGCAAAATACTTGGTAAAAAAAAGAGTTTTTCAGCCAAAACAAAAAAGAGTATTTGACGACTTTTGCCCAGAAAAGCACTTTGCATTGAAATTGCTTCAAGCTTCAAGATTCAAGAACGTTTTTGGCAGGTGTGGAACGACTTCTATCATGTGTCTCATACAGTCCCTAGATATTTACTCAAGAGGACTGAATTGTTTGCCTTTTTGTCTTTAAGTTATACGACAAATTGAAAAATCCCTAGCCACGCCCTAAAACAAGCCCTGTCATACCCTGCAGACTCGGTAAAGTTATAAGACTATCAAACATGATTGTTCAAAAGTCGCAAGTAGTATGTCTCTCAAGCAGAACCTACCATTGGGCCCTTATTTGAAGTTCTCTCTACTCTTCGACACTTTTTATTTCGTTTGTGCTGCGAAAAGTTGCAACCTAGATGCCATATATTTGACCATGGCTGTAACTTAGATTCTCACCAAATTTCAGCAACGTGGAGCTTGCTAGACTAGTGTAGTTTCATTCTTTGCAAGAAGCATACCACTCTCAGAGAATAAAGAGATAGAAAAACTGTTTTATGAAAGGCCATGCATTACATTAATATGATGAGCATTTCTGAGGAACGATGTCTAATCTAGAAGTTTACTAAATACAAACACGTTTCCCCCCTTCGCCACGCTCTCGCTTCATGAACACGGTTTTCTTATGCCAAGGAAGTTTGCATTTATAATTCCTTCGCTAATTCTTACTTTTCTGAAGGCCAAAAGCTAAGAACATCAGAAGACAACATCGTGCTTTAGGATCAGCGGCAATTGATTTCTGTCGTCCCATATGGTCCAAAATTAGGGATTGGAATGAACGAGAACGAGAGTGATGGGTTTGAGCAAGACTTGCTGTTTTCTCAAAAGACGAGAAACTGGTGACAGAATAACTTTGTTAGAAATAAATAACAATATGTACAATCACGAACGAATGCTCCCATTGTTTGTTAAAGTAACTAATTAATTTTAGGTTTCTCTTGTAAGAAGTCGTTCCTGATCAATTTTCTAAATACATTAATATTATAAGGAACAAGAAAGATGCAGTTTGCTGTTATGCAGAACATCGAACTGTAACACCCGATCAAGTTGACATGAGTAGCTACAATATACGTTATGTAGTTCATCCCAATCAATCGAAACACGATCCAGAGAACAGCAAGCGACCATTTTATGAAGGTAAACAACCGTGTTGATCCTTGTCCAGCGATGATGAGAAGACCTCGGAAGCAAAGTATGCTTAAAGGGAGCTCATTAAGGTGGAGGAGAAGACAAAAACCGGTCGTGTCGGGGCATCTGTATACAGCGATGCAGCCCCATAACACCTGCAAAAAAAATATGTTTTGAGTGATGCAAATTCAGAGATAACTACAGCAATTACGTCTGCTTATATCAGAAGAAATATTCCTGAACGATTTTTAATCATTCCCTTGACAGGAAGAGCACCTGATTTCAGGTAAGGTTTTACTGAGCCCGTAATGAGTCAACAAAGTCAAGTTTGAAAGCTTCATGCAATATTCTCCTCGAAGGTCACTATTGACCAAGGGCTTAACACCTCAGTTTTACAGAACATTTTATGAGATTCACTGTCGCGAAAAGACGATCGAAAACTCGATTTTTCGTAATAGCTTAAACGTCCGGCAAAGTCCTTAAAATTGCCTGTTAATAAAAATATACAAACCAGAAAGAAATGGCTGGTATTTAAGTGATTGGTCTGCAAAGTGTCAACATAGCTGATGACAGCATCTTCAATGAGACATCAGAAACTACAGAATCTTCTGTAACGAATTCTGGTGTCAGGTCACGTCCAAGAATCATCTTTCAGATGACACAGAAGCGCAGAATCTTGAAGCAATCCTTGGAAAATCAATTAAAATGGACTTCCCGTAATTTTTACAGAGTTTCATAAAATTCCTTAAGGAGAGGACTTACCAAGAGATGATGAACAACTTTTACGATTACTTCTCTGTTGAAACCAGTCTGTTCGATGTAAACAAATAAATGGAACACAAATCTTCCTGAAACATCAGAGAAAAATTGACGGCGATAGGAGAACTTTTCAAGGAACATATTTTATGTCACCTCATGTTCTCTCACTATCTAACAATGCTACACTGCTAGTATGCCCAAAGTCAGGCTTAATCTTGAGTGCTTTTTCATAGAAATTATGAACGTCTTGCATTGATCAAAATATGTAGAATTTTACCCAAAAACTGGTTCTGACTTTTTGTAGTCCCTATGGTAATTAATTTTTGCAGAAATATTTTTTTGCGACAGAGGGAACCAATCCGAAATATTTTGCGGAACTAATTTTTGCGAATCACATTCATTGATGGATTTTGCGGAATTGATTTTTGCGAATCGGGTAGTTATGGCAGGTGTTAGTGAACATGCAAGGCCTGAAATAGTGTTGATATATGCTTGTCTTTCCTTCTTCCAAGATTCATTTTTTGTTTTTCTGAATTTTGATTGCTTTTGCAGAACTAATTTTTGCGAATGGCAGATTTGAAACGTCTTGCGGAGCTAACTTTTGCGAAAATTACCAAAATTCGCAAAAATTAGTTCCGCAAAAAATAATTCCGCAAAAATTAATTACCTTAGGGTACTCTCAACAAACAGTAGTCTCTGAAACAGTAATTTTTTCAAAGATTTACGGCTATGATTGTCTGAATTACGAATGACTCCGTGCTAAATAATTTATTACTTGCATATATTAAATGCACTAGCTGAACTGTATCAATAGGCATCTCGTGCAGTTTTAATCAAGTCAACAAAATATAAAAATACTTACCCCCAGTGAAGGTTGGAAGGTAATACGCGAAAGGCCAGCAAACTGCAAAAGGATCTGTTAGTAAATCAGGTGTCGCAGCAAATCTAAAAAAGTAAAAACAAACTTTTGGATATAGTTTGCGATGAATTTTAAATGTTACCTTTAAAACCATATACCATTTTCAAGAAAATTTGCCCAGAGAATTCGTTTACAAATAATCCAGCAAACTGACTGTGTGGCAACCGTTAGCCAAAGTAAGGCTTTTAAGCACATTTAGCGTCATTCAGGATATTTAGCACAAACTACCCTTTTCAAGCCCTAAAACAAGCAGGAAGCGACTAATTTAGTCTAACCCTGCAGACGCCAGAACATATACAAACATGATTGCATGATGCATACCGCATCCAACATAGTGTGACTATATTGGTAGTGCCGAAACGGTTTACTAATGGTAACGTTCCTTTGGGATCTTTTTCTCTTCTGCAATGAAATTCTATCAGCAGAATGAACACTCACATCTCACTCAGGTGACAAAATTGTCCACATAGTCTGGCAGAATTAGAGTTTGACCTGGAATAAATCTCCAAGTATTCATGTTTGGTACCATTCGAAAGAGCATAATTAGATGAGTAAACTGGTAAAAGCCTCCAACAAAATTCTTTGGGGAAAAAAAGTTACGACGCTGT
>JAOBRC010675341.1:0-10614 GCA_027575255.1 Scolionema suvaense | reverse complement strand
ATTGTGTTTGTTTTTTATCGTTGAATGTACAACAGGATACTAAAGCTGTTTATATGCAGAAGATATTATTGAATACATGAGCACCCCTTTCACAGTTTTTTGCTTGACAGCCTTGCATGAAAATGTACAATGTGACGATTCTCCTTCTGCTCATTGCTTCACTTTTATCACTCAACGCTAGGATTTAGTGAGCGATTCCACGCGTAGCAGTAGCAGCGGGTGGGATTGGAATCTGCAGCCTTATGTACACAAGGCAACCACGCTACCAATGAGCCATTACAGAGCCCACATTGCTTCATTGTCAGCGTGGTTACCTTATGCACGTCTCATCACTCGAAAGAGAACTTGTAACTTGTAACTCTTGTAACTTTAAATAGCTGAAAAGTACTGACTTTTTTCAATGAATTATTATTACGAAATTGAGGTCACAGAAATATTTCTGCAGATTTGTTTGAAAACATTTTCATATGCACATGGGAGAAAGTGACGACATGTTATGCAAGTAACGCAAAGTATTCCTTGAAGAGTAGGTTTACCTTTCGAATGATTTCCACGTCGAAATTCCCCCAGAAAGGTTTTCATGGGCGCATTTAGGTAGAACGAATAGGCTACCACTCCACTCTTGTATATTTCAATGCAGGTTTACTCGTAACTTTATCAAAACTTAAAAAGCACGTTTTCCATTTACTTCACTTTTTGTCAAGCTGACAAGAAAGTCTGACAAAAATTTTTGCAGATCTTCATTTCTCACCGTGTCTAATCTTTTAAAAGGTCGTAGAATAAAGAGAGACGCGAGAAAGCGTGTTTTGACTTCACGTCGCCTGCTGATAAAGGTTAAAACGACCAAAAATTTACTCCTAAAATGCATCAAACGATTGAAACTTATAATGATGAATAAGCCGATTGAAATCTGCTCATAAAAGTGCGTAAAGCAGTCGATTCTTTCTTATTAGAATAATCAAAACGTTCTAGTAATTATGATTCAATAGCACTGCCTTGAGGCATAACTTCGTTCGAAGTATACGCTCACTCTTCATTATGGCAAAAGAAGAAAGGTTACGAGCATAATGTAGTGAGCCCACATATAAAGATGATGCAAGATTGCTCAATTTCAAACTCCATTCAATAAAGAAACGATATCCAAAACAGAGTAAACAAGAGGACAACACAGCCGACGTAGAAACAGCACCTACATAGGAAAATTGCGCATACAAAGTTAGACTAGGAAGTCTGTTCTTTTGAAGTCACCCAAGCAGTTTATGCTATAGTATGCTTAAGGTGCTGTTATGTAGTGAAACAGTCATAAAAACAGACTAGGAGTTTTTGGCATGCAGGTACTTCAGACGCGCTTATAATCTCCCGCACCACAAGTCGAATTTTGACGTGCAGATGGGAAGAGCTTAACAGTGAGCTGTGCTGAAAATTCCTGGTCGTCCCCTCGACGTTTTGAGCTTGTGTTTATTTGTTCTGCGATTTCTCTGCATCAGGGACAACTGTTCTAATCTAATGCAAAGTTTGTTTGAAGCAAAATAGAAATACGAACAGTACGGTTTACAACTTATGACTAGCAATCTCCAGAACAATATTTCTTAATACTGCAAATTTCGTCATTTTGGTTCAAATTTAGGACCCGCGGACAATTTGACCCCCCTCCTCCGGTTATGCCAAGTTGTAATTACATATAGGTGTGCCACCTGTATACACTACCCGTGGTGAATTTGGTTTTTGCCATTTTCTGAATACCTAGTAATAATACCAAAGAGAAGAACTCCTTACTGCAATGTGTCTTTCAGAGGGTTGTTTTGACCCCACCCTCGGTACTAATAGGGTTAACCCTAATAAGCATGGGTGGAGGGGCACCAGGTTCCTCCTTGGACATTATTTTTGTTTTCTCGAAAAGGACCTCCCCTGAAACTTCATGACTTTGTTGGAATTTTTCTTAACATCTTGGATTGCAAATTAGTTTGCATTAGCGAACACGTTTATGCCATTGCCCTCGTGCTTTTATGCAACTGTGCAAGCCCGCTTGCAAAAATTATTTAGTTCGCGTGAAAAGTTCGTTGTAAGGATTGTACTGCCGTACAAATTGTACGGCAGTAACATTTTACTATAAAATGCATAGACTAACATACATCATAAATACTCACAGCACATGCAAATAGACTCAATCTGTGCTCCTTAGGACTCAAAGAAAGAGTTAAAGAAGAACAATAGTTTCCCACTCAGACTCAGTCTCATGTATAGTCAAGGCCAGGAATCAAAGTCTGAGTCTTGGTATTTCACTTCTGTTTGTGATGGTTGCATTTTACCTCGAAAATGCTTCCAGTGCATTCCAAGACAAGATGTGTGAATTCATGTGCTGCGAAACACTGAGGTTAGCTCTGCTGAATACAGCTTTCTCATCCATACAAACAAGTCCTTGACTTCACCCAAGAAAGATTGGCAAAGACCAAGAACAGTGCAATTTCCATCGTACATTTGGACTCTTGTATTTCCCAATGCAAAAGTCATATCTCCACGAGGTGTCCGTTCCATTCCGGACATTGATACACCGTGTAAATACGAATTGTTGATGTATACATGTCCTTTTCTATAGTCTCTTACAATACACAAGTGTGTTCACATCTTCCAATCCGTGTCGAATTCGATCTTTCGAGATCTTTGGATAACTTCGATTGATTTCTGGTTGTTTCGAACGGCAATGACAAGTTCGTGGCAATTATGATTTCCAAAAGACATTGTCATGACAACACCCTCGGAATCTGACTTAAACCACAGGCAAGATGTGCTGGATTGAAATGTGCTCGATACATATTTCTTGTAGACTGGAACTTCTTTCGACTTCTCATCAAAACGAATGGAGAAGTCTGAAACAGAATGTAAAAAATAGTTGATAATGAACTACAAACCAACCACCGGATGTATTAAAGGACAAAGAAGACATTTTGATGGTCAGACAGCAAAAAACAATGGTTAGCTTATCTGTAACAACAACAACAAAAAGCCTTTCAACATTCATGAATTCACCAGGTGCCATAGAAATGAATATTCTGTCCTATGATTTTTTTTAAGACATTTTATGAACCCAATTGAGGATATTTAATTGGTACAGATGGTAGATCCTGTAATGCCAGACCCTGTGTCAATATCTTTAAAGCTTAGTAGTACAACGTAAACCTGCAGAGCAAAACTACACTCAAGGATCTGTCTTGGCGACGTGGCACGATTTCAAAGCAGCAGATTCAAGCCATGATCTTGCATCACTAAACTTTACAGGTAAATCTAACCCTATTTACTTAGGGGGGGGGGGTAAATTTACCCCCACCCTGAGGAAACTCAAAAAACGAGCAGGAAGCTGGGAGCCGTAGATGGTGGTTTTGTGGAGGGGGTGTGAAAATTTGCCCATAGTTCCCATACTAAATGGTCAAAACTTCTGTTTGAATAATGTAATGAACTTTAAAGTTGGACAAATGGTATGCACCCAAGGATGACAGAATGATGCGAAAATCTTTGTGCTTGTTTTTATGAACAATGCTTGTCTTTGATTGACTACATGGATGCAAAGTAGATGTTGTTAAAATGAATAACTTATGCAATTTGTATAATTTATGGCGTTGATCACCTCACGTGAAACTGTTTTTTGTATTTCTGCATCATTAATTATAATTTATGCATTAATTAACCCATAATTGTGCATAAATAACATTTTAATTTGTCCTCGTTTGAATAGCCCTGTTCAAGACAAACAAAATGAGGGGTTAAAGATTTACCAATCTTGTCTAGTTCTAGTTATATTGAAATTTAAAAAGATGTGATCACGACATCACAAAAATGCCGATGTCAGCACTTTTGGTGATTTAATTAGCCAATTTTTAAAGTTCGCTATTAGACTCAATTAATTATGCAAATCTGTTAGCACTTCTGCTACTTTTATTGGTGGGGGTAAATTTACCTGCCCCCTAAGTAAATGCCGCAAGCGCACTACCCCTAAGTAAATAGGGTTAGAAATAACGGTAATTATGATCCTCAGTCAAAAGCACTCTAAAACTAATAAGCAGTTTAATTACTTCATGCTCTCCGAGATTTTATGCTACATATATACCTCACATTTTTTTTATGAGAGTGGGTATCTGATCATAAAGGTGGCTTTTACATTCCCATCACCGCATGGTAACTAATAAAGTACTAAGATCGTCCGATCTTTAAATAAATCATCCTAATGTAAAGTGTTGATTAGCCATATTCCGTATTGGGGGGGATGGTTCTCCCGTCGAGTTTTTGTAAAATATCTCCGAAACGACAAAGCACCGCAGTTTAATTTTTCCAGGCATTTGGTACTTAAAAACACTCCATATTGTACCCAAAAAAAGCTGAAAAGGCTTTAACTTGGGACTGTCTAGTGTATTTAGTCATTTAGTCTAGTCAGTTGGGTCGTAAAACAAGCAGCGCAAATTTTTGAAAAATCAAATAATTATGCACCTACTCGTCAATATGATGACGCCGCTAAATAACTAATGAGATAATTAAAATTTCGTTGACATCAAATTGGTCATTATCTAATTATCTAGTACCATCTAAACATGAACAATGCTAACCAAAAGAGTGAGTCAGAGAAGGATTCAAAGGAGTATTTGCGTTTCTGGGCCAGAGAATCAGCTAAATTGCACCTAGTGCTCTAGATAATGATTGGCCCAAATTATACACTATTTCAACATTTATAATTTAAGCTGATTAATGTAGTACATGAAAACATGCTTCCGTCCCTGGTTCTCTTGGGTTCCCGTTTACGTGCCAGATTTTCTGAATTGTTGCTCCATTCGCCAACTCTTTTACCCAATCAAGCTGCAGTTGGAAGTAAAACTGTGTAACCGAAATGTATTAAGTGTTACTCTGTCTCAGCATTACCGAAAAAGGTGCTCTAACGATACTAGTGCCACACTTATGGTCATAAACTTGGCCTCCTCCCGCTTCGCTACGTAACCAATGCGTCTCAAAATCGAGGAATCATCTTCTTTCATCGAAATCTGGAGTCCTAAAATTGGACGTCGTGCCATATAAGGCACGTTGTTAATCATCATCACGTTTTAATTCTACAATACCTCCTTTGGAAATAAAAGTGCAAAACCAATTCAACTATTTGGTGTGCGTTTTTACAGATGCTTTGATGGCTGCAGGTAGCATACCTGTAACCGCTGTCTTGTGAGTCGCAACGCAAAGCATATTCCATGGCACTGGTATCTTGAAACATCTGGTTCCTTATGTTCTCCCCTGCTTTTCAAACCTCACGAGAAAATTATGATATTCTGAGCCATTTTCCTAGCAAACGTCCGAATCCTGCGACGATCATGCTCAACAGGCACGCAAGCTAAATAATTTATACATGAAATAACGTTCAGTGCTCGCCGTTTTAGTCATGATTAGAATTGGATAGTCATCTAATTCATTTCACGGTGAATTGCTCTGTACAAACTATGAGTCGAGTGCCGTGTTTCGAAGATGGATGGGAACGTGAAAGATATCACGTCTGCTGTTCAAAGATGCTACCAGGAGAAGATTAAAGACTGTAGTTTGAAGGGCAATTTTGTCCCCCGGTGCTAAGCACTGCTTACCCGTCTTTAGTGATTGGCTGCAATAGCATAATATACTTGATACGTGACCATTGCTTTTGGATTAGTATGCCACTCACCAATCCACTATAGACGGTATGATCACACCAGTTGTTTCTCGAACATCAGACCATTAACCCTATTCCTGCCGGGCTTTTTTGGCTGGTGTTCTGCTTGGGAAGGGGGGGTGGATTCTGCCACGCGCCGTAATTACCTGTTAAGTACCTGTCAGACCATGAAATCAATGCGGTACCTTAAAACAGTCTTTTATGAGTACAGTAAACTAAAAATGAGGTTTTCTGAGTTCCTAGAAGTGCCTCAGACGAGATATATGTGAGGTACACTTTTTGGGGTTTAGTCGTCCCTGAGAACGTTTGCTACCTGCATCATGTCTTAACATTGTTTGTTGCTCACAAAACTCATACATCCTCTTAATACGCCCCTTAGGAGTGCAACAAAAGTTAAATGGAGATTTCAGAGGCTATACTTGAGGTACAACAACAAATTCTAATAAATAAGACGTCAGATTTTGGGGAGATTTTTTGGTATTTTTCGACCCAAAGCCTTGTAGAAATCTCTCCACTGTACCAAGTCGACTCACAAATGGGAAACGAAAGATAAACCGTCGTACTCAGTATTAAAAACTATGAAAAGCCACCAAAAATGAGCTTAAAATGTGTAGGCAAAAAAATTATGCGTTGGTCAATACGCAAAAGTGGCGGAATCTGCCCCCCTCCCCCCAGCAGGAATAGGGTTAAACTGAAGACACTTTGCTCAATCCACTGTGACACTCTTAAAAAGCAGTTGGAGTATTTGCTAATTGAAGTATAGTGGTTGGCTAGTTTGAGAGGATGACCAACTGCAACAAACTGTTAAATAAACACGTGACAAATTTCATAAATGTGATGTGTTAACTTTAATGTAGTGGTTAAATGGAACATTATCTGCATTGCATGTTTTAAGGGTATCAATTTGCAATGTTAGAAGACTTCTACCACGGCAAACAAAAGCATCACTCGAGGTTGGTATCGAACCTATGAAGACATATGAACTTGCAGTTAAACATTCTAACCACTGCACCACCGGCGCACACCACCTAAGCGACCAGTGGTATAGTGGTATGGTTTTGTGGTACAGTCGGCGGTGGGGATCGGCGGGAAACGGTGACCGGTTTTGATTAATAGAGTTCAAAAGTAGTCTTGTGTTTGAAGGTTTAATATTGACAATTTTTTCGAATATTGAATATCTTGAATTGATATAAAGAATTGACAAAACGTGATTACAGCAGGCATTCAAAAGTAGGGTGCCTTAATTGCATAAACTCGCGACCTATTGCTTGAATTAACATTAGTTTCCAATTCAATGTTTCAAAAATTTCTTCCAGCTGATATCAAACCCATGACTTATGGACTCCCTTATCACCCATCCTTCCAACGTACTGCATTAAGTAAAATTTATTTTCCACTGTTCGATAGCTGATACGTTATAATCTGTGCATAGCAATGCTTACCCTAGCTTAACCGTGCTTGGTCTCGTTTGCAAGTTTGACACAGTAGAAGAAGATAATGCTACAAAATTCTTTTATAAGTGCTTGTCTTTCATTATCATTCACAGACATGATTCAACAGGATTTGGAAAGCTCTAATGCGTAGATCATTACATCAATTTGTGAGGCTTAATTCTCTTGATTTTATACCCTACCCTTTGATGGGTGATCGTGACAATCACAGACATGATTCAACAGGATTCGGAAAGCTCTTATGCGTGGATCATTATATCAATTCTTTTGATTTTATACCCTACCCTTTGATGGGTGATCGTGACAACACTTACAATGTCACGATATTGCATTGTATGGACTAACAATGTGAAGAAAATGAACATATAAATGTGTCATAATTGCAGGTGTGCAATAACAACGTAAACGTAATTAGAATTTGCTGAGATATGTAGGGACTATACCATGGTTTGCCATGGTTACAAGACATTTGTCATCATTCGTAACACAAGCTGTGAGCTGTTTGGGAAGACAGCAAAAACGTAGTAAAAACAATGAGGGAGAATGAGAGTACATATTTTATGGTAAAACTCCTAGTTTCAGAAAACCAGATATTGGGCAGTAGAAGTGGATGAATGGAAGTGTGGTTTCATACGGATCAGAAAATCTTTGGACATACGTTTCAGCCAGCTTTAAACTCTCACGTTGAAGTTTGGTTGACTGTGGGACATTTGTCTTCTGACGTCTTTCTCATTGACCGGGTGATCGGACTACTCGAACCATTTGGAGGGGGCCTATCATACCCCTCCCCGATTACGCCTTTACGCCGAAAAAACAACCTTGAAACCGCCTTACGCTTCAAAATTGCGCACGTTTTCGCAATACGCCATCTAAGATCTTTTCCTTACGCATTACCATAGGGTACTAATCACAACTTTCGCATCAATTATCTCTTTGAGCAGACTTTAGCAAATACCTGAATACCTCACTTATAAACAAAATAGTTTCTTTATTCCGAAAATTTATACGCTATTGGTCTTGTAAAAGTAACCTTGCTTTTCGTTCCTCGGAAGTTACTTTCTGTTTTTCTGAACCTGGTAAAGTAGTATGACGTACTTTACTTGGGTTTTCGAAATAACGTAATAATTGCCTTTTTTTACAAGCATTGCCATTATATAAGCATCACAGGTCGAGAATATGCACGTTTCCAGTAGAATAAATATCAGAAGCATCAGTGATACTGAAAAAGAGAGACCACCCAAGCTAAAAGATGTTCGTATGCTGGTGACAAAGACGTGTGCCGTTGACTTGAACAAAAATGTAGCTCTACCGTGCTCACTTTACATTTAAAGATCCTTTTACGTATTTATGACATACAAACTGCAGCACGAATTTTGACCTCTTTAAGCCAATTTTTACCGGTCTTGAAATGCCAAAAGTAAATTTAATATTTTTGTTGCGTCCGCTAAAACAATCATTCTAAAAAAAAACATTTAAAATGCAATCCTGAACAACCTATTTGACCAAAAAGGTTTTTTTTTCAGTCAAAATGAAAGATTAATAGCTTTTAGCAAATTTTGACCTACAATAATTCGCCGACTTTAGAGGTGTTCAGCAACTGCTATGAAGAATTCCGATGCAATTTCTTGCACTTTACTCAAAAGGACTGAATTGTATAACCTTTGCTCTCGACAGGGAATTTGAAAGATCCGCCTGTATCAAACAAGCCCTGATACACCCACCCTGAACACATTGCCAAATCGTATTAACTTTAAAACCCATGTAGCCAAGTAATTTGCTTGTGGAGTGGAAAACAGCCACCCATAGCAGAAACGCCAATTTATTGAAGCATTTGAAGCGTTATTTATCGTCCATTGTCGAATACATACCTAAAACAACAGTGATTTTAAAACAAAAAAGGATTCTTGAATAACAAAATGCGAACAAATGTTCAAACTTGTAATCGTTTTAGTTTGCCATGGTCAGAGTGCATTGTATAGCAGTGCTTACAGGAAGTTTGCTATGACAAGTTATGACAAAAAATTAATGAGTTGCCTTGTCTGGATTATCGACAACCTGTCAAAATACTTTAATGGGATAAACTTTCGCGGGGATAAAGTTTCGCCGATTTTATGGTTTTGACCAATATCCCCAAAACTAGATCCCTGCGAAGCGGTAAACCACGAAATGAAATTCAATTGCTGAAAAGAAGACAAAAGGTGGCTCTCCAACGAAATTTGGTCTTCTTTCAAAAGCACTGTAGTTTATTCAAGATTGTAATGTGTAGCTTTTGAAAAGTGGAGTTATAAACAGTTATCGGTTTTTTATGTACTATTTTGTGACTCATTTCCCACGTTCTCTTAAAGTAATCCCAGCAAATGTTTACAGCCTTAACATCTTTCAGGGTGGTCAACTCTTTTTTTATAAGCATCACAAAAATTACCCAGCCTGGGCGATGTTTAGCGTTTCTCCTTTTTTCAGGGTCAGTGATGCTTAATTGATACTTCTTCAAGGTCGTTGGTGTTGCCTATTTGCCGGAAACGTGTATAGGCATCAGTACAATTTAAGCTTTCTATCTTAGAAATCTGCCTGTTTTCGGCTTGGTAACACAGAAACGTCAAATGTCACAATTTTCCGCCTACAAAAATTCCAAATGCAGCATCCAGGCTGGGCCCACATTTACCGTATTTCCGAACTGATCAGAAAAAAAACATAATACTGTGGTCTGATGCTACAAAATGAACGGTATACTTCCAACCAGAAATCGTTTTCTTAAGTTTGGAAGGATATGGACTTAGTGCGTTTACCAAGCATGTTATAAAAAGTAAAAGGATAAGTAAATAAATAAATACGTCAATAAAAAAGTAGTCGAAGAATGATTAGTGGTAGTAGAAAAAGAAATGCTCTTCAACGGGATGCTTGATGGAGCACTTGTGAGTCAGAAAATGCAATTTTTGACCGAGATATCTCAGCTTATTTTTTTTCTAAGTAACACGTTTTTCTTTGTTTTTTTTTGTAAAAAAACGGTTACCCGAGGTAGTCGTCAAAGTTTCTTAATATTTGAGACTCTAGTAGAAAAAATGTCTCATTGGGTTTCTAGAATATGAAATGTTTGTGCAAGCATAACCAGTTATTAAATGCAAATTATCAAAACACTGCAAGATAAAAAATGAATATGTACTCATGCAGGAACATCAGCTCTATTCCGTTCACGTCTTTTAGAATAACATAGTCCTTGCATTTATCATCAAACTTTTTGCAGTACTCTTCGCAGGCTTGGTTGCACGACGTTATTCAGCCAGTATAGAAAACAAACAATAGCATTCCTTGTCCGCAAAATTAACGAGTTTTTTTAATTTTATTCGTTCGTTTTGTTTTTGTTTAGTAGTTAACCCTATTTACTTAGGGGTAGAGTGCTTGCGGCATTTACTTAAGGGGGGGGGGGTAAATTTACCCCCACCCCTAAAAACGGCAGAAATGGCCTGAAATACTAAATGACTTGCATAATTA
>JAOBRC010675230.1:0-10572 GCA_027575255.1 Scolionema suvaense | reverse complement strand
TGTACCTACCAACCTTTCAGACGTCTTTGAAATTAAACTGTACACTTTCCAAGGTTGAAGTTCTTATTTGCGATCAGCTAGATCC
This sequence comes from Scolionema suvaense, assembly GCA_027575255.1. NCBI lineage: Eukaryota > Metazoa > Cnidaria > Hydrozoa > Limnomedusae > Olindiidae > Scolionema > Scolionema suvaense. The sequence continues at coordinate 10,487 of JAOBRC010675230.1, read as the reverse complement.
ATAAAAACAAGCTAGTTCCTCGGTGCATGTACAGATCTTAGCCAGCTGAGTTTCTGGTCAATGGAGAAAAAGTATGGTGTGACTAGGCCAATCAACAAAGTGCCGGCCCTACGTCACAACATACCTCGCTGCTCCTCGGTTCATGGTGGAAATCAAAACAAGATGGGGACGACCGTACGCATGGTTCAACACTAATTTTCTGAACGTTATTGCGGTCAGTGGGAAAAAATATTGTTGTTCTTAGGATCAGACTAATACACTCTTTGACTTGAGATAAACTTTCATAGTCACCATTAGTTCTCCTTTTAGTGTGCTGCACTTGTCTATGTAAGAGCTAGTTTTTTAAGGTTTTTGGAATTTTAGTATATTTTTTGTGGAATTTATTTTCACGAGTCGATGGTGGATAAATCTCGCAGGAATTAATTTTTGCGGTAGAGCAGTTTCAGAGGCAAAAAGAAAGAATTTAATTTTGCGATTTTGCCCCCAAACCACAAAATCTGCAAAAATTTCTTGCAAAAAAAGGAGACCCTGAAAGAATAAAAAGAAAGACTAATAAAATAATAATAATACAACTAAAGCAATATCATAAAATAATCTTAAAAATATCATAAATGGAGCAGTCCAAGAAAAGAGACTTGCTAGACCCAAGTACTGATGTGACAAGTTTCAATATAGTTAAATCCCTTACCTCAAGGTAATTAACTTTTGCGAAATTATTTTTGTGACAGAAGGGAAAATTCGAATTATGTTACGGAACTAAGTTTTGCAAATTGCATGTCTTCATAGATTTTGGGGCAAGTGTCTGTGAAAATTCAAGGCCTTTCGCTCAGCATTGACACAGTCAGAAACAGTCAGGAAGAATAGCTCTTTTTGGGAAAAGTCATCAAAAGTCAGTAAATGTCAGTAAAAGTCACGGGATGACCCTGTATTGTCAGTGAAAGGTCAAGTAAATGGCATTTTGACTTCATAAACAATTTGTTACTACGCTTTCAAAAAATGTCTAGGATTGGTCAAATTGGTATGTTTCTGGTGGTGCAATTTGCAAATTTTCTGCCCACGGCGCTATACAAATAACTGAAGATCAGGTTTACATGTAATTTTTTCTTCTCATGGTCATCGACTGTATTTCCCTGTCAGTTAGCCCATATCGGTCGCTTCTTGTTCGCTTTATCCTGGAAACCTATTTTTATGCTTTATCGATGCTTGCGGAGCAACATGGTATGTAAGCAGTTGATTCATTAGACTTGACTTCACAGAAAATGTTGTCTTATGGCAAAATATCAATGTATTAATCAAGAATAGCTACTGGGAGGCTAGTATTGATGGTAGACAAGGCTTTTTCTGCAATACTTTGGAGTGTGGCAGCCAAAATCTAAGGATCTTATGACGTATAATTAATGATAATTGCATAATTAATTATGTACTCAGCCAAAATGATGCATAATGAAATTATCTGTACCGAGGTAGAAAACTATTGATGAAAGATTATAGATTATTCAGGGACGGGCCTACAAGGCAACCTTGTAGGGTTACTGATTGTGTAGTTGTATCAAAATGAAATGTATGATTTTTGAAAAACTCCCTAAATCATATTTACATGCTTGCATATCTGTCTTATATTATAATCAGAAAGCATGTAGAAGAAATTGCCAAGCAGGTAACGGATATTTCCACATTTGATCAGTCAAGAGCTTGTTGCTATGCGGCATTAGCTGACTCGGTGCAAAACTCTCACCTCCAACTGTTGCAAATATACCACCAGATCAGTGTGAGTACCTTACATATGTAAAGTTCTAAGTTCTGTGCCATGTAGTGAATAGGTATTTGCAGCTTAGTGCAGTTTGTTGTGACTCTGACAGCAATTGTTTCTCTTTTGATCGTTATTTTATGGCTCTTTCTGCAGGCTACTCCCCTTCATGATGCTGTCAGTGGGAATGCTGTGGATTGTGTGAAACTTCTGCTTGAAAGAGGTGCTGATGTTCATGCTTCTGATTATGATGAAGAACTACCCATTCACTATGCTGCAAGAGCAGGAAATGTCGAAATCATCAAACTACTTGTTGAAAACGGTAGGAGGCATTCTATGATACATTATATCTTGCCTAATTTGAAAGCTGAGCCTGTTAAAATGTCTCAACAAAAAGGGATCCTCCAGCAAATATATAAATAAAAGTTAAACAAGTTACTATTGCATAAATGTCTCAGAAACGTTCTCATTTCCACGTTCTTATTGCGCAATATTCATAAAATTATATTTTTAGTAGCCAAGCTTCCCTGAGCTTGTCTTTCATTGGGAAAAAAGCTTGGCAAAATCATGAAGTCAGTATGGGAGTAAATCAAAATGGCCGGAGCGGTAAAATGGCAGGTTTAACTGAAATAGTAACTGCTTTGTAAAACTAGTTACAAAGTTCTGGTTGGTAAAACTTCGAATCATCCAACTTGGAACATCATAGTTCTATTGTCAGCAGGAAAGCATACATAGTACACTGGTCTGAAGGTTTTCTGGCATGGGTTTATACTTGCAGACTATCACCAAAGTGCTGTTGGTGTTGGTGACTTTCTATACCATTCAACAGCCACCTGGATTTGCATTGCCATCGTTTCTCAAACTCCCCTCCGCATCATCACTTCGACTCTCAAAACTAAGCTTTGTGTCCATGGAAATCGTTCATTTATTTTCATCCTTAAGTTTACGAATCTCGCTCTATTTCAATTACGTAACTGACAGTTTAATAGCCTTCTTCCAAAACAGAAGGAGGGTAGCAAGTCTTAAAAAATAAACCGATGTGTTCATTAATTGGACCAGTTCATGTGCATACATGTCGCACTCACATAACGATTCCCTGAGTTACATAATTTTCAGCAGGCATGATTCTTCGGAGCAGCGATCAAGAGGATAATTGTATTGTTGAAAATAACTAACTTTCACCTGAATGGCATCCGATTGGAACTGCCATTGAACCAGTTGCGTTGCATGAAACTCCATTCAGTTTCAGTTTGACTGGAAGAGAAATGGTGTTCTTCATTGCGAGAGGTGTGTGAAAAGTTTTTTGAACATTTTGAAGAGTGGCTGCTGCTTGTCGAGCTATAGTAATCTTCGAGTCCTGCAACAGCAATGAGGAATGATGCTTACTTCCACATTGACATAAGTGCATTAATTAGCGTACGTAATTTGGCCTGTCATTGCTGAATTGCAGTTGCGGATCGCCCAGAAAAGCCCTTGCAAAGTTAACTTTGTGTGCATCACATAATATGTCAGAGAAACGTAACAGAGGTCTTCATGCCCATTTTCTTAGTACCGTTCATTGAACTTAGCATGATTTTCTGCTGGAGGATCCCTTTTAGCGAAATGCACTGTGAACCAATCAGTTTTTATTGTCATTGACAATGGCCATGTGCCTTCATGTTTATGATAAGCTATGTTTAGTTATCCTTTATATTCGGATTCTTGGAATCCATTACATATATTTCTGCCGCAAGTAATGCCCAGTGATTGATGAGATAAAACAGAAAAATGCTTGGAGGTATATTGCCATGCACTAAGTCTTGTGGCTTGCAAGGAACATTTAAGATTTTTTGACCACAGGAAATATCAATAGAAGAAAACCACCAAATGTCCGCAAATACTGGGGATCTTGATGGAAGCTTGAGATTGCCATTAACTATTTACATGCGATATATATACTTTGGAAAGCTCAAAATGAGGTGCAGCTTTTGGCAGGGGTCTATACCCCTGGGGCAAATGTTATCCTAACCCAATTTTTTGGCCTTGAAAATCGGCTCTTTTTTCACTATGTTTGCTTTGAGGTCAAAAATGAGGCACAAGATCGACTCTGATGAAAAAGTGTCCTGGCAATCAAACGTAAGGGGAAGAATGTAGTTTTCAAACGTGAGGTTAAATGTGCTACATTTATTCATGTGACCACACCAGTCCACGTGGACAGCTATTCAAGAATGCTGTCATTATGGACGTCAAATGCAGGTCTTATGCTCCAAAAGTTAGATTTGAAAACCGCATGTCAGATCATGTAGTGCTAGCTAACCCATATGTTGTATGTTGTATTTAATCTCATCTTGTAGATATAATTAGGATCTAACTTGTCAGCAACTGTGGTTGCAAAGATATTGAATAAAGTTTACTTGGCTCATGTCATGCTGCCTTTCATGTAATGTTGACGTTGGAAGTATGTCGGAATAATTTTTACAAAACTTCCAGGAATAAATTTCTGAGCAAATCTGTTAACATCCGTAGCGTTTAACTTGCCTTTTTATTCGGGGCCATAAGTCAAAAGCCTTCAAGTTGCGCTTTTTTGGTTTTGACAAAATGAAATGCACATTATTTTTGCGATATTTTTTCATCGAATTTCAATATTGATTGGCCGTCTTCCTGATTTCTAACAACAACGTTTTTACTAGTGTGAATTGCGAATGTTAGTCAAGTTGGGGCCATTGTCGGTTCCGAAATCCAACTGGGCAAGTGCACCGTATACAGTATAGCAATGTAAAAGTAGTTTTCACCTTGCCAACTCGGTGAAGTACTAAACTTTGATCATATCTTTCAGGGACCTGCTGCAGCTAAGGTCTTGAAATTTTCACATTTGGTTTCTGAGATATGTCCCTATACGTACAATCTAGAGTGGACCCCAGTATTAAGCCCCCATCCCTGAATGGGGTATGTATATTAATTGTTCGAAAACAGTGTCAAATGACCAAAAAATCTTTTCTGAGCCGTACTCGACCATGGTAGAAAGTGGTCATTGCGGTCAATATAAGTAAAAAAAGGATTACTGGCTATTAGTTATGATTACACTAGATGCACTTCGTTAAACATAAGGACAGACTCAACATCAGAGTCATCTTATTTGATTACTATTCTCCAAATCTGATTTACACATAACCACAGTAGTAACATGATTCCTAGTGAAAACTAGTGACTATGAACCATTGTTAAATACGTGTCTGATGTTAAGTCATTACTTCTCACTTAATCTGTCTCAAAATGAGTCCTTTTGGATGAGCCAACATCTTCGTAACCTCGTGGTGCAGTGGGTGAAGTGTTTCGTCTTAATCTTGACCTGATTCTTCCTCAGAAAAATTACTTTAGGCTCGAAACAAGGCTGCACAAAAGGTTATCAGAATAGCATTTTCGAGGTTCGAATCTCCAGCATATACTGCAAGGACTCCAATAAATCTAAAAACGTATTCCAGCAATGCGCTGACACGGAAACTATTCTTTGACAGAGACCACGCCAAAAATCTTAAATGGCTCTGGTGCTTTCGCTGTTCACTGCACACTTCAGTGTGACAAGAGAGTGGCAAAGCCAGAAAGTTTACAAAAGTTGGTGTGGATGATTAAATTTCCTTATCACTCATGCTATGCTGTCTAGTAGCCATTCTCATCATGATCCCAAGTGTTGCAGCTACATAAGTTGACCATAATTAGCAAGAGGGTTGCTCTAATGAACTTAAAGGGCATTATTGAATCATCAGGTTGACTAAGGTGTCAGCTGTCAATGAACATATCTTTTACCTCTCACTAATGCATTTGCTAAAAGGCTTTGTGCTAAAATTTAATGGTGCTGTTGCGATTATGAGTTTGTATGAGAATTGCTATTCACATCAAAGACTGAAGTAATATACTTTTGCTTTTTAGACTGTGGTACTGTGGTGTGTTGATATTTTCGAAATCGAACCACAGAATATCATGTATGAAAATAAACTCATGCAGTGTAATACATGGAAACATCTCAAACTGTAGCTTCAACATATGTCTGTTCTATTTCTGAAGACAGTTGTTTTCTCCATAAGCCCAAGTGCCATTTTTATTCTCACCGTGTTGTTGTGGATTGCTGCTTGTAGGATCTTTTTAAGAACTGGTCATGTTTCGGTGAATAAAGAAGCAACTGCCGTGAAGTTATTGGATGGACGAAGTAGTTATCTGAGCAACTTGCTTGAAGTGTTCTTTGATTTATCAGGAGGTACATAGATAATGCTCACAACTATAGTTTATTTTATGGTTAAAGTACCAATAATATTTTCAAAATGACTCTTTCCTCTGCGTAATTATGTTCACAGCCCCTATTTTAGGGAGAAAAAGTGTCTTTAAATTCATGGAAATGTGCCCTTTTTGATCATAAAAGCTTATTTCAGCAGTTTTAGAGAAAATACGACTCTAATCTGCCCTTTTCTCCCAATTTCGGACGCTGCCCTCAAATTCTAGAATAGGCCCTGGTTCACACATGTTAAGAGCTCTCAGTTTTACAGAGTTATGCATTATCAGACGTTCCTACTGAGTTGTAGTAACTACTAGTTGTAACTAAGTTTTGCTTTATTGATCTGATTTTAAAGCTTTGCATTCTGTACCTGGTCATGACCGTGACAATGCTCGACAAAAAATGATAAATCGAAGAAATCGTGACAAAGAAACACCTCTCCTTCTTGCCTGCAAGAATGGACATGAGATGGTTGCAAAGACTCTTATATCCATGGGAGCTGATATCAAAACATCCTTATCTGTGTCACCTCTACATGAAGCAGCATCACACGGTTGGGTTGAATTAACTGAACTCCTGCTACAGGAAGGTGCTGATGTCAATAAAGTGCTTTATAGGGGAACACCCTTACACATGTAGGTTTTGATTTGGTAAAACTTAATCTGATTGTCTCTTCCTTTGCATGAATTGTTCTCATTAAGTTGATGCATATTCAATACCTGCCCTTTCTTAATTTCTGGTGCTTTATACTGATGCACCAAACAGGCAGTTGTTGGTATCTTGATGGATAAGATTGTCAGAAAGTTTGTAGCTTAAGATAGAAAAAAAATATATGGTTTGACAGCAGCATAGTTAATATAGTATTAACGGTTAACATAACAAGGGGGTGGTTCCAACCCCCTAGTGTAAGATTTTTTACTGCGAAAAAACGGCTGAAGCTGTTGCCGCCAATTTTTGCGAGTCTAAACAGAATTTACTTGCCTATCTCTTGGTGAAAATTTCGTCGTCATACCTATAACTGGGGGTGTCATGTGATCATTTTCTGACAGGGGGTAATGTCATTTTTTGTCAAATTTTCAGTTTTTTTTGGCTTTTATTTCACGTCTGTTCAACCGTTTTCAACTATTTTGGGCTTAAATGATAGCTTTCAATGAGCTCTTTCAGAAAATGTCTAATTTGAAAACATTTATGTGCCAGGGGGTTCAAAATACGGGGATAAAGTCCGAATTTGTTCCATATTTTGCGACTTATAAAAATTCAAATTTCTGACGATATAGTGTTTTCTTACTTGCGCTGCCTCTAAAATGCAAGGTTTCCAGCCTTAATACCTCACTTTCTGTCAGAAATTCCCATTGCCAAACTTTTTATGCCAAATTACAACTTTTTGCCTTGGTTCCTATGGAAAACCGTATTACCGGTCTGCAAATTTCAAATGCGTGTAAGTTGCAGACCAGTCCACATCCGGGACCAAAATTTGGACCTTCTCCCTCATTTATAGGCAAAAATAAGTGGTCCAAATTTCAAGGCCGTAGCTATAGTGGAAGTTGGTTTTCCAAGGGGGGTGGAACCCCCCCATTGTTTACCCCCCTTGTTATGTTGGAGTAGTCAAAAAGGCATGTTATGTTAACCGTTAATAGTTGTTCTTTTAAAAACATATCCTGTACAAGTACCAGACGTTTTACTGATACTCGATCTTGTGTAAATACACCTTGCAACAATTGGATTCATACTAAACAGTCTCAATAACTTCTGAATTGTATTCTTATTTCTCTCAGCTTGCTTAATATCTATAGCCTATAGCTAGTATCTATGCCAATCATTGCGTTGTTCGTTGGGCATAGCCGTAATGAGTACTCAATCTATTGATCTGTTCTGTAAATCCCCGATTAGGCGTCGCCGGACTCGCTTAGAACTCGACCTTTTTTATGTGGGGCTTATTTGAGGGTGGCTCTTTGGCTCTACTTATTCAAGATGCAGCGTTTGATCGAGAGCAGCACTTATTCCAAAAGAAGTCTAAAAACTTTGGCACTTATTCGAGGGAGTCGCTAATTTGAGGGTGGCGCATAATCGAAGATTTACATTTGCTCATTTCTCTGAGAGGGGACCCGGTACGCTCAAGGCTTGATATTGTTCGTAGCTCTGCCTTGGTAGGCATTCACTAGAATAACAGGTTTCAATCATCATGCTATTCTGATTTCTTGCTAGTTTAGGTACCTGTCTAATCAAAAGCTGTTAATCTGTTCGATCGTTAGCACTTTGGATCCTTGTCGATAATATGCTTGCACAGATATAACTATTATGACAAACCCTGTTCTTGTGGGTGCAGAAGATCAGCAGAAAACTATGCTGAACTTCAATTAGACCTGTGCATTGCAAAGTTGACAGTAAGTGGAAGTTAAATGACATGTTTTGTAGATTTTCCAATGAACGCAGTCTTATCAATTCTTGTGCACTCCTAAACACTCGCCTGTCCAGCTCTAGTAGTAGAGCTTTGTATCGCTCACCTCACATGCTATACAGTGCGCCTCGAAGTTCATGGATCACACTGCATCTCCCAATTTTTTTGCAAGAATAGCAGGAAATTCACAGTATTGCCTGTGGTATGTTAAGTTCAGTTACAATCTTTTTTTTATAAGAACAATTTTGTAAGAACATGAACCTCAATTTTGCTAAAAAAAAATTAAGAACAATTTAAGAACAAACAAAGGCTGAGCTTCATAACAAATGTTAAGAACAATCAATAATGTTTTTAATCAATGTGAACAAATTTTACAGTAAATAAAGCTAAGACTTATTCTGGTCAGGATGAAGTCAAGTGTATATCAACAATTTTTTTAGGTTTGATTGATGACTCGGTTATGACTTTTTGTCGGCTTTCTTCTCGTACTTATGGGAGAGCATTATCAGAATAGAAGTCAACATCCTGAAACAACTACCCTGAAGATGCTCTCCCATAGTCAGGAGGGTGAAAATTTGGGCTCTTATATTTTAACATTGGAAGCTGCAGGGAATAGTGATCGTTATCACTTTTGGACAAGAGAGAAGATCGTGGATGCGAGAGAAGATCAAGGACGAGAAGAAAGCTGACAAGAAGAGAAGGTAGACAGTAAGTATATGCGTTTTCCAGTGTTAAACATAGGACCAGTTGTCTGAAAACCCCAACATTATTACATTCTTAAACTAATGACCAGACAACTCTCATACAAACAATTTATTGTGGTATATTCCTTAGAGCATGTTCTAGTGGCCACCTGTCTGTTGTGAAAATCCTTCTGGAGAATGGAGCTAATGCGAATTACTACGGCTCCGGAATACCCACGCCGTTGATCACAGCTGCAAAAATGGGATACACTGCTGTTTGCAAGCATTTAATCGACAATGGAGCAGACCTGAGCTTAACAGATGATAGGGGTTGGAGTGCTGTTGACTACTGTGCGAAGGATGAATTTCTGGATACATTGTGTATGATGCTAAACAGAGGTTGCACTGAGTTTTTAAACATTCCAAGTGAGTTCACTGCATCACTTCTACAACATTCAGCTGAAACTCATAATAATAAGGTGGGTACAAAAATGGTGAATCAATATTGGTTGTGCTTTTATTTTTATTCGGAATTTACTGCACTTAACATTGACGAAGATTGGTATGCTTATGTGCGTGGCTTTTATGACTATTGACTGTATTTTGCTTGTATTCAGGCGTTCAAAGCAATTCTAGAATTCAAACCGAAGTGCGATGTTACTGGTTTCCTTGGAATCATAGAGGGTGCTGCCAGCAAAGGAAACAGTGAATGTTGCATCACTCTGATGAATGAATTTCCAAGTTTGTGTACACAAAAGAATTTGCATGAGTCCACAGTACTGCATGTAGCTGCTGATCATGGTCTTTAGTGAGTCTGTTGACATTTTACTACATTTTGCTATCATATTATGGAACCCTAAATTTACAGGGGGAATTTAGCAAAAGGAGTCTTTGATTATTTTGATTGTTTTCCTGGAGCATCTCTACCCTACAATCCTTCACAAAATATGTTGAGACTCCCTTAAAAATGTATATAAGAATGTGCCTTTCATGCACATAGTATGCTCCAGTCCAGCCCCAATCAATCCCCCCCCCCTCCTCCAGATGCAATGTTGAAGTGCAAGTGGTGTCCTTGCTTTCTCCAAGAACTCCATTATAGCTTGAATTCAGTAGTATGATAATGTTAAGCACATGTGAGAAAAAGGCAATCATCATACAAAGTCAGATCAAACATTATAGCAAAATCTAAAGTCAAAGCTAGTGTTTTAACTGGTTATATATACAAACGCAGTAACAGCAACACAGCAAACATAAGTTCATGTTAATGCACAAGCCGATCGAGTAAGGTAATAGAATACATCTAGCCAGTCATGGGGAACTTTACAAGTAGCAAGTAGAATGAATATTGAAGTTATATAAGAACTCTTTCAAATTACAGGTCCCTCTTCAATATGCAAACGTGTTACTTCGAGA
>JAOBRC010675119.1:0-10572 GCA_027575255.1 Scolionema suvaense | reverse complement strand
GTTAGGAGTAGTTTCCAATAGGTGAAAATTTTGATGCTTATGCGTCATAACTAGACGGGCTGGGCTCCCGGACTATTAGTAGTATAGATTTTTTGGAGTTTATAGCGTCATTTTCGGATTAAAACCCCGATTCCCTATAAGGCTTTGACCTAGCCCGATTATACAAGACTACCCCGATATGAGGTCATCAACCTAGCAACCGCCATAGCAACGGACATAGTAACGAGAAAAAATCAGACATAGCAACGTACGACCAGAGACAAATTTATTCACTCAGCAACAAGCAAAGCAAACACGAGTCATCAAACGTCGTACATCATACACATTCACCGCCACTATATACACAAGTCAAACAGTTTATATAAAAAAACAAACCAAATAATAAAAAATTACATTGTCACAAACGACAAAGTGTCCCAACAGTCACATAGAGAGACGATTACATATCATTCCACCTAATGCAAACCAAGCACAACCACATCAATATCACTTCCACCAAACACATCATTTAATATGCTCATGAAGTGTTCAGATGACAAACTTGACCAAACACTCTTGTTAAACTTCAGCTTGGTCGCGCTACATATTTCACAATGTTCTAAAACCTTTCCAAGTGCTTGTTGCAATGTATCTACATCCACACGTCCATTTCTTTTAACAACTAAATCATACACATATTGCAAGCCAACAGTTCGTACAGCAACAGTCCCAAGGTTAAATACAATGTGATCCACAGGTTTGTAGGCGAGGTCGACATCAATCACACCATCGATCGGCCACAACGAGGTAAACTGTTCAGCAAAGTTGTAATTCTCAGTCGCACACGGTTGACAAACCACAGTGACCAAACTGAAATCGTCACAGAATGAATCCATATCTGATATCTAATATCTGAACGAAAGAACAGATCGGAAATTGAAATCGGAAATTGAAAGTCGATATTCATCAAGACCTGACGAAAACATAGGAGCAGCCAACTGCAAAGAACCATTGGACAAGCACTGCAATTCTGAATGTTCAAGAAGACGATGGAGGATTAACAATTAACACATGATACCATCAATTCCTATCAAATTGTCTGCTATAACATTGACCAAGACATAACACGTCATAAGATTTTGATTGACCAAATGCACTATGCAAGCCAACAAATTGACCATGCACTCCAACTTTGTGCATCTGATTAGCCATGATGACAGTACAGAAATTAACCAAACTGGAAGTTTCATCAAGAAACAAACACCAATGGCACTAATCAACTATCAATTAAAAATTACAACACAACGATTGTATACAAATCGAAAACAGTCACATCAAAATTTATTCATTCCAAGGATGGGAATGCCAATCCCCATTGGAAAAAAAACATGACGCAACATGTACTTTCTCGATCATACAAACTGCATAAACCAACTCGCATCGAATCATGAAATTCATAACACATCTTTTTAAACTGAGGAGATTGAGCAATCATTCTGGAGCTATACCCGGAACAAGAGGGATGTTTAACACCCTTGAACAGAATCATTTCCAAACCATCGAGCTGTGTACGCAAAGTATCATCAATATAATCACTGCTCACGACACGCCCAGTGTGATACAAATGCACACTATGCAACATTACACCTTGTTCATATGCAGCATTCAGTTTCAAACAATCAAACAATCGTTCAACAACTGTTCGAAAGTCTTCAACAGTCAAATCAATGTCATTCAACACGATAGCAAACGGCACAGTTTGTGCACAATCAATCCAAACGTCATCAGCGGTAGTGTACGGATGAAATTCGAAACCAACTCTGTGCACTTCTTTCGCCCGACCAGAGAATGTACGAGGCCACCCATTCTGTCTTTTCAAGACCTTTTCCGTCAACGTGTGCTGGTCAGAATTTCCAATGAACACAATATTCAAATCAGTGTTCGGCGTTTCATCACCAAATATCAGTTGATAATACTTGTCTCGCACACTGTCGAACCAGTGGACAGGCCTCATCAATCGATTGAAAAACGCCTCCTTCAATTGCTTCGTTTGAACCATCCAAGTACATACATCAGACATAGAATTCATTACCGGATACAAGTATTCACGATTCCGCTTTTTCATAGTATAGAATTCCATTGAACAATCATCAGGAACTTCAATGAAATGTTCAGGAATTCGATCCATCATACCCACGTATTCATCCATATAAGTCTTTACCGACGTCTTGACGAAGGGTTCCATGTCCAGAACAAATTTGCTGTTTTTTAACTTCTGCTCATCCATTCGCAATTCCCAACACCACAAAGTTTGCTCATGAGTACATGACCGATATCCAGCTACACGTCGTCGTTTCAAGTAATGTTCGTGAAAGGCTGCATCAGAAATTGATGTGTCATTGGCATCAAACCAAGCACACCCATCACTAACATCCATGATATATCTATTTTTCTAGCTAAAAAAAAATAATAAAAAGTATTACACAGCAACTGCACACACAAGAAAAACAACGAAAACACATGCTGTCAACAACTTATTTATCCAGCAGGCACAAAGCAAACAAGTTAACGAACAATTGTCGAGAGGAATTCACAGCACTGATGTAGAGTCAGATCATTTTGATGAATGCTAGTATGAATTCACAAATTGGTTCCAGAGCAATTCATAGCAATGATTCAGAATTCAACGACAAACAAGTGAGAATAAATTCATGACACAGTCAGAACAGAATTCAATTTACCCATTTCAATCTTATTTTATCAGCAATGATATGGGGAGCCTTTATGGCTTGGAGCTGGTCTCCATTGAATAATTTACATTTCATAATTGATACGTTTCTCAGTTCCTAGGAACTGTTCGTTCTTCACACACCTACGATACCAACTAAAGACTAACCGTTACAAAAGTTAAATACGCTTACATAACAACAACAACAAAAAATTAGAGTCATTCTCCATTCAATCCAGTCAAAATGACACAATGTTCGGGAGTGCTAACAAGACGATATCCAGATCGTTTCAGGAAAGCATCACTCCATTCCTGATAGACACATGCAGTCATCAAGTTGTACTGTCGAGTATACGCGTTATACAACTTCCAGCAATCAACGTAGACAAGTGATGGACTATCAGTTCGGAGACCATATCGACTCGAGCCATCATCAGTCAACGAAACGGTACCATCAAACTCATCCAACGTCGACAACACAACAAACTGCTTATCGGTTCCAAAAATCTTTTGAAGAACATCACATTTATGAGTCAATTCAGTCAAATGTCCATCATTATCAAATTGAAGACATTCAACAATCACGTTCTTGTCGTCAAACGACGAACCTTGAGTGAATATGCGGAGTCCACGACTCAGGAAAAAAGTCTTACAAGCATGCTTCAACACAGCACTCGTAGACTCATCAGTTAAGTGTTCATGTCGATACAAGTCATGTACAAATTTGTATGCCATGTGTACAAAATTATGGTCTTCACGCAACCCATACGTATACAGTCCGTTTTCTGTACGCTCCAATACACCATCAAAACGAGTCAAATCAGGATGAACTTGTACATTAGCAGCATCAGAACGTGCATTGAGAACGACGAAGACGATTGACAAGAACTTGTCCAAAGTATTCTCGATGACAAAGTCCAAAGACTTTTGAAGAGCCTTGCACAATCCAACGCAGTCACCACTCGTACATTTGCTATCCATTTTCTTATACTGTATTGAACATATGAAATGTCAAAGTTAGTAAACATGAAACACAAAAATTCATTAGCAAAAAAAAAAAAAAAAAACAAGCAAATAATCACACATTCTCATCCACATTTCAAGAAAGATCGTATTTTTATCAAAGAAATCTCATAGCAAAAAAACAAGCCAATAATCGCATACTCTCATCCACATTTCAAGAAAGATCGAATTTTTATCAAAGAACTCTCAGATAAAAAAAAACATTCAAGAATCAAAATGTAAGCAGAATCAAGATGCAGAATCAAGATATGGATTCATCACACACCTAATTCACACGTTTTCATTTGTTTTAATAACCTATCGATTGAAACTTTTCAACAAACCAACGTCCAAACCAAAAACTGAACCAGAAGTTACAAAGTTTTTACAATCTTTTTTTTTTCATATCTATACTACTACATTCCCGATGTTATTTGATACAAATATAAATCTAAACCAGTTGAGAAATTGGTATCCTGGAGAGCAAGATTGAGGCTATTATAGCCGTATTTCGGGGGAAGGGGAAGAGGGGTTTTTAAAAATGCTGATAAAAACTTTTCGAGTCATCAGCCAAAATGTGCTTGCGGATTATGTTAAAAAAAGGCAAGGCCTGCGCAAAAAAAAAAAAAAAAATTGGAACGTACGATTTTGCTCACAATATGTCTAAAGAAGTCCTGGGAATGTTTTCAAAAGCTTATGCTACCATCATGCGTCCAAAAAACCAGCTATACACGATTCTCCGGTCTCATGTTTTAGGCACATGCGCATGTGCTAAATTAGTGGCACGATTTGGGGAGGTAAACAAATCCTGCTGAAGCCAAAGAGTGGCAGAACTTCCCTTTCACAAAAAGGCAACATGACCTTACTGGAGGTTTAATACGCAGGGTCCATGATACTTGATGACGTCATAGCCACAGGCGCTGATTGTACATTCTCATGAAACTTTAGTCTGATGAGGATTAACCCTAAGACGATAGAATAAGTAAATATATGTTTTTTACCCTTCTCATTTCAAAAGCTCATACTTTGGAAATGGCTGCTGCTACACCTCCCAAAACAAAACAAAACACCTTTTTGTAAAGTCCCCCAAGTTATCTTTTTGTGGCCTAAACCCGATCCCTCTAGCTTCTTTTGCTCAGAAGTTATGAGAGTTACAAGATTGGCAAAAAGAAAGGATTGAATTGATTAGGTCTGAAAAAAATAGTTTGCGCAGGCTGATGGTTAAATGGAAACAGTTTGCTACATTGAGTTCAGCTGACAGCCCAAGGCCTTTTTAAATTGTAGATTCGCTTTCTGCCCATGACTTCACTACCATTCAGTGCAAGGTTCAACCTTGTGTACGCACGGCAAACATGCTATCAATGAGCCATACCACCCTTTAGCAGCATTACTGTGATGCGGTGAATCTGAACAACTCTATTGTGCACCATTGTCAGAACGTAACTAACTGAAATAAAAAGCTCTCATAGCGCGAATTCATCGTGCGAAGCACACACGCATCCTCAACATATGCATGGTATCTATATTGGAATGTGGGTGTGAGTCTAGTACGCATTGAATAGAAATAATAAGGGACGATCGACCATGCATCACTTACCGTAAAACACAAAATTGATCAATTATCGCTGCTCAACTGCATTTATACACCTTGGCATAAGCAGTGTTGTCGTTGAGCAAACAGTAGCGTTCCTTTTTCGCTCTAATGTCTTTGAGGAAGATGTAGGCAGTTCAATAGGCGGATGAAGATTTCTTTTATTCTTCTCGCGATGCCACGTGAAACCAGGAAGATTCACCAGACGTATTTGAATCAGTCTATTAATTGCCTTGCGGAAAACACGCTTGATTATCGCATAGAGTAATGGACTGACTAGTGAAGACAGGCAACGCATGAAGAACAAAACGTCCTTTAATTCAGTCCAGAGATCCCACTTCATGCCAGCGTCTATCAAAATTCGTATGGTTGCCCATGGAAGCCAGCAAATCATTAGAGTGATAAACATCAACATCAATATGATGACCATTTTGATGCTGCTACGAAGCTTACGTTTGGTGCTGACGCAG
Organism: Scolionema suvaense; assembly: GCA_027575255.1. Taxonomy (NCBI): domain Eukaryota; kingdom Metazoa; phylum Cnidaria; class Hydrozoa; order Limnomedusae; family Olindiidae; genus Scolionema; species Scolionema suvaense. The sequence goes on along the minus strand of JAOBRC010675119.1, from coordinate 4,802 downwards.
CGATCTCTGCGAAGGACATTAAATATGCTGTAACACATGGAGCCAATGGAGAAACCAATCAAGCATGTAGGCAGAATGAAACATAGGAAAGTTGTCAAGTAGCTGTAAATGAGATCAAATTTTTGAGTTTCGGCGTTTTCCACGCCATCACCAACGATCACCTTGTAGTGCCAGAAAGTTGGAACTGCCGCGAGGATAATCACATATAGCCACGGTATCGCACTTACCAACTTTTTATGTCGAAGCTTTCTCAGGTTGTTATACAAGTATGGATAACACAGATGGATGTAACGCTCAACAACTACTAAGGTCATATTGAGTATAATCACATAATTAGCCGATGAATTCAACGCATGTGCCACAAAGTAGAATGGAAGTAGCGATCGCTGGAATGGAATAATAGATGCTACAACTACAAGAGGTATGGTAACTAGTCCTGTGCTTAAGTCAGACAAGGCCAAATTTGCCAGAAGATAGTTTGAAAATGTTTTCAGAGACGCCATCTTTCGGTACCCATATATTACTCCAGTATTTGAGAGGACGATGAGGATTCCTAAAGTACATGCAATGATAGAAAAAACCGTCCGATCTTCTGCCTTGCCATGATCTATTTCCATCTTGCATGTTGCTGTATCATTGGCAGCTTCCATCATGGATCCTTTGACGGCATCGTTACAAATATATGACTTCCTGAAAAGTGGATGAGGTCTGGAATAGCTGCAATAGGAATACAAGCAGAGTATTGAGTTCAAGATTCATGCTTACAGATAGCCATTTTCCAACTAAGACTTTTTCTAGTGCGCCAATGTTTGGGTAGCATAAACCAAGGAATACATGAAGCAGTCTAATTCAATGTAGATGTTCTTAAGTAATTGGGATACTTTGGGTTCACAACATTCCCTGGTTATGACTAGTGCACGATTCATGACGTGCAATGGTTTGAAATTCAATATCGTTTCGTCGAAGCTCTTGATTGGATACTGACCAAACATTCTTGCCAAGACCAATGCCCTCGGTTCAAAAACGACTGAATGACATTCTTCCTTTCGGAAAGTCACTTGACCACACTCGGCAGCCATCTTGAAAGAGGTGCTGGAAGACCTCGGTCGCCATAACCGCTCAGTGGAAAAGCGGTAGTAGCCTGAAAAACCCAATGAATATGATCAGAATCGCTTAACTTCAGCCAAATTACCATTGCAGACTCGTAAGACCAATAATACTGTTATTCATTGCAGGCTGTTGTGTGATTAGCTAAGTATAATTTGCAAAAACATCGGTGATTCGCGCGATTCACGGTGAAATCCTCTTCGGTCCACCGTGCTGCATCACCTCAAAAATGGTAGCCGTACCTGTGGGTTGTCAAGTCTGTTACGTAGCTGCCGAAAGGAAGAATAACACGGACAATAAATGCTTACATTGGCGAGCTTGACTGGAGATTCACGAGTTGATACGCAACTTTTCAATCTAACCCTATTTAGAGGGCGGGGAGAGGGTCTGGCTACCCCCCTTTACCCCCACCTATCTCTCGATTGGAAAGTCCAAATGACTTGAAATTTTACATGGGTAATCCTTAGGCATTCAACTTTCCAACAAAAAACATCCACTGGATTCACTGCTTCAAGTCGATTACATAGGAGGCCTACCATCAGCGTGCTGTGTGAGCCTGCACAAAATGCATATGTAAATTAGAATGGAGCTGCGTCAGACTACTCCAAGAAATTTTTCATAACTTTTGAATCGCAAATCCAATCAAGCTCAAATTTGGACATAACGTGCACCAGGAATAAATATTAAAATCCACAAAGATTTAGACACATAGGCAGCTGCTCAAAAGGTATTGAAAAATTTCGGAGCAGGAGGTAAATGTACCTCCCCCCTAATAGGGTTACAGATGAAAGGTAATGTCAGTCAGAATTCAAAAAAAGGTTTTTGAATACGTAGCCATAACTGCAAGCACGGAAAAAAGAGTCCCCACTACATTCGAACCTGACCTTACCGCCTTTTTTCGTTGATGCAATCACTGAATCCAGACGCTGAAACACACCGAAATATACGTTTTGTAAACAGCAACCATGTGGTGGCACGCTGAGGAGCCTTAAGCAGTGGTACCAAAAAAAAATCCAAATAATTTTTCAAGACATTAATGATGGGCGCAAGCACAAAATTGGTTAATCATAGCTTAACGGTTTGACTCACTGGCGAATATATTCTGATCATGAATGCAGACATCTACCAACAAGGAGATCTATCGAACCAATTATCTATGAGATACATATGCTCATATTCAAACATCAGGGGGGAAGGATCACAGTGGTTTCAATCAATATTTTAGTCCAGAACAACGGGAAAGGGGGAGGGGGATATTTGCTATCCATGGGTGTCTTTTATTCTTAAGTGAATTACGACTTCCTCCCTTTACTTCAAGTCATAAACAGTTACTTTAGCTAGCTGGGAGGGGCAGACTCCCCTACACAGTTCTTGAGTAAACTTTTCTAAAATGCAAATCCTGGTAGTTTTACCCCATCACCCCTCCCACTTCAACCCTTAAATTTTCCGGTACTAACCTGAAATTCATATAGAAAAGCATTGAACGATGGAAAGCTGCAGCAGTAGCTGTGAAATCCGAAATACTGAAACAATAAGTTTATGTTCACTTCCTATCTAGCTATGCTCCTTTTTATTCATAAGAATAACGCTTATGAGCATACTGAAACTGGGAAACTTGAAAACTCAAGCATATTTTTAGCCTATCTAGAGCCTCAGAAACTTCGAATAGCTTTCCTTGAGCCTTGCAGACTATGTCTAGCGTACTTTCAAGCCCTAAGAAACATTCTTTAAACTGGGCATGTAAATAGATAATTTATTGATGCTTCTTCTAAAAACAAAATGTATAAACCTAGATATAGTCAAATGAGCCCCCTGGAAAGTTTGGCTTTCGAAAAGCTGGCCTTCCAAATTGTTTCACTGATTAGGAGGTAAAGGAACTACCGTAACGATTCGATTAAGCCCCCACCATATTAAGTGTCATCCAAAGAAAATCGTTGCATCCTTTCAGAAACCTGTTAGAACCAACTAAAATTACAATAGTTGATCGAAATAATTGTTGACCAGGCCCTTTTCCATGCATTGTTCCTTTACTTCATCCAGAATGCCAAAAAAATGGTTCACTTATGAGTCAAATCATCAAAAAGTCACAAAAAATCTAGTACCAGAAAGGGTTTTTCTGCACAGGAATTTAATAAGCCCCCCCCCCAAAAATCACTTTTGACAAATAAGCCCCCGGGGGCTTAATCGAGTCATTGCGGTAAGCATACAACTAAGCATACTACTAGGCTCAAATCAGGAAGAACATAAGCATATTGAGCCTCAGTAAAATTTGCCCTATCTCTCTTGTTCAACGTCCTCTTCCAGAACCGAAATTTATGCCCGAATATTTTGATACCCTCGTAATACCTCTGTGTTTTATAGGACGTTAGGGCGAATTCAAAATCAGAATTTGATAAATATTTTTACTTATGGACGAAGTTGCACTGAGACCAAGGAAACATCGTATATAATTCTTCAGCGCTGATGTATTTTCTCCATCTATGTTGCTTAAAAAAGTCCTTCCCTAATGGTCTTGTTTGGCAGTAAGCTAATCAAAACTACGTAAAATAAAACTGATTTTCTTGGAAATCTTCTTTTGCGAGCCAACACTACAATTCAACGAGCGGATAAATGACTGAATCTTAGAGCCTCTATACCTGCATTCGCCTCATGAAGTTTTCGAACTGAACGGTGCCGCTTCAATATGAGTGGCGTTCCTAGGCTGGCACAACTTGACTTCTGAGAAAGTCACTGTCATTTCCTTTGTGCATTTAAATAGAGATTGGTCCGAGGGTCACGTTTTTGTTTCCTGTACAATGAAGGCACTGCATGCAGGGTAACAGGACAATTTCTACCTGGATATTTCCCACCTGGATATTTCCCACCCGGGTAATTCCCACCTGGACGATTCCCTCCCGGATAATTCCCACCTGGGACAACTCTCACGTTGATAACTCCCACTCGGTCAATTCCCACACAGGATAACTCCCACCCAGACAATTCCCTCTAGATAATTCCCAGAAGACGATTCTCTCCCGTTTTAGGGTAAGTTATTTTCAAGGATTTTATTTTCTTTTATCTTCCTGGAAAAAAGTTGTAACTAGTGTCATTATAAAAAACAAATTTGCAAGAACTTAGTTTCACAGTTAAAGAGAAATCGGAACTTTCGTGTAATCAAGGAGGTTAATTTTAACATCCTTGGTTGTATTTAATGCCATTTGAACACAACTTTTTCCAACAATTTGAAAAAAGTATTGCAACTTGGACAGGTTTTGGTGACTGCAATACAAGTTTTATCGTGTCATTATAAGTTAGATGATAACTCAGCCTTCCTTCAGAAAACAATGCCGTCAAGAGTCAAGTGAAGGACAAGTAGCCAAATTATTTTGTACACGTTAGCTACGGACCCTTCTCGTGCATCTTGCAATAGTAGTGGGGACTGCAAAAATTGCTGAATACTAAACCACGAATCCTTACGTTCGTAGTTGTTTCACCAGTCGCCGTAAAGACATACACTACAACTCGCTGCAACTTTGTTGCACAACTCCATGCAACTCCTTACAACTCGACGCTCAACTGTCCACAACTATTAATTGCATTTTAATAGGGTATGACGAGATCATGACAGCCCCTTGTTGCTTGCTTAACATCAACGTAATTTACGTCACACTGTCATTAGTGTCGCCACACAGTGACAATGGATGTGTGCTGTCTAT
>JAOBRC010675008.1:0-10573 GCA_027575255.1 Scolionema suvaense | reverse complement strand
TTGATTTACCGACCTAATTCTGTGCTTTCTGTATTTCAAAACTTACAAACTGCCTCTAATTAAGGGATCATCTCTGCGTATTGTGAACGATCTGTGCAATACATAACAGTAGTCTGTCTCGATTACACATGAAATCACGAACGGGACTAATCCCGCTCCAGCGGGAGTGATTATTTCGTATGTCACTTCTGAGGTGATTTTTGCTTTGTTTCTCATTCGTGACTAATTGCTTGCATCGTTTCATTTAGCACATCTTGTAGTCAAGTTTCGGAGGGGAAGGTTAACACACTAGGAATCACAAAGGCCCTACGAATTATTTTTTTGATCGTGCAAGTTGGAATCTTGTTGGTCGACAGAAATATGGGACCGTTTTTTATAAAAAATAGTGTAGTGTTCATACAAATGAAAATGCTGGAAGAACGTGGCCTGAGTATTTGACACACCACCCATCAAGAGTAAAGGTATTTTGCAACTAAGTACTTCTACTCAAGTATAACAAAAGATTTGATCAGGGCATTGCTATGAGAACTTGCTCTGAAAATTTGACATGCCCCTGATCAATGCTAAAAGTATGTTGGAATTATGCAACTATGTGCGGCATTTTTTCTTTCCATTTCTTTTCTGATATAATCATAGATTTGATCACAAGTGACATTGGTTGACCTTGATCAGTTTACCGCAACTGTGACAGGCTTTAAGCTGTGTCAAGTTCTGCACAGCCAGAGGTGGATTACTAGACATAAGCCAACCATTGGATCTGCTTATTCTGCCACTGTGGTCTGATTGTTCCAACCCATTTTGAGTTTCTCGTTTTACGTAAGGGATCAGATGGATTCGATTTCTGGCAAGGATTTTTTATTTCTCATATCTTGCCTACAAGATATCACTTTACAAGTTCTAAATGACTGTTCAAGAGGGCTATCCTGTGGCACCAGGCGCTGTTGTTCAGGCAAAAAGCGTCGAAATATTAGACTTAGATTTTCTCTTCTTTCACTGATATTTGCCCTTTTTCATAATATGAAGCTTATTTTAAAAGTGTTAGAGAAAACATGCCTCAAATTTGTCCTTTCCGTAGCAGTAATTATAATTTTAGATAAGAAGCCTGCTTTTATTGGCCTTCAATATCTGCCCTGAGTGTTGGAAGTTGAAATCAAGTGAACACCATGATGGTCATCTGGTCTGTATATTCACCTGCTTTGGCTTCATAATGTCAAGCAAACTGCATAAGTTGTAGGCAAGCTACAGTTGAAGAAGGGACTGAGGGTTAAACAGGACAGGAGTGATCACTAGGAATGTATAAAGTCTTGAAGAACTGGGGGAAAGAGTAAACAAATAAGAGTACATCGATCATGACGCATGACCTGCCCCTATTTTGTCTTCGGCAGCTATTCGCGTCCCAACCTTGCTGTGTAACTTTCTTGGTTAGTCTGTTAGCATTTGCCATTTTTTTTTTTTTTGGAAATCTGGCAAAAACCTGCCTTCAGAAATAGTTCATGCAGATAAACATGCTGTGTTAGAACCTTTTTCTGTGGAAGCTGATAGTAATTGTCGTGCTGGTAAGCTCAGGCTTGCCATATGGCTCATAGTCTATCCAGTGCATAGGAAAGTGTGTGCTGTTTTTTTGATAGGGGAGAGCAGCAGAAAATGTAAATTTCAATCAAATCGGCAATGATTGGTGGGATTTAAGTGATCTTATTGAAAACTACTAAATCTGATTAGTAGTTGCATAACTATGATAAGTGTTCCCTATACTTATCACCTAGCTCCAAATCAGAGAAATATCCATATAGGCTCTTGAGTGTTGTGCAGCAATGTATTGATGCGCAGATGATCAGTTTTTTCGCCTGCATTGCATTGCGTTTAGTGACAACTATTCCTAGTTATATGATATTACTTGGGTGATCAGCTGCGTAAATAATGCATTAGTGTGTGTGCTCTTGTGCATGTGACATAAGCCTGTCATCAACTGAGCGATTGTGAGCAGACTCTGCGAGGAACCATAAATTTTGAGTAGACTTTGAAAGCTGGTCATGTCTGGCCAACCCAAGTTTTTTCAACCACATCCATCCAATTCAAGAATTTTCAAGCTGCTCACTTCTCGCACATGGTTAGTGAAACCAACACTTAGCTTCCCAACTTCGCCCTCACTCCAAAAAATCAACTCTGGTAAACCTTGAAGCATTTGGCTGGGACCTCCTACTTCAGAAAGTTATCTGAACCTCGGTCAAACTTCATGAATGGAAAATAATATTTTGTTTCTTCACATATCTTGAATGTCAGATAAGAAAATAATGTTGAGAACTGAATATTCAAAACACAAGTTAGCATGCATCCATGGTACAATAGAACTACTCGTTCTGCCAGTTCAACCGAATTGGCCATTTCTCAGCGTTGTACCTACTAATTTGATTTGTGCCCAATAGCCTAACATTGAAATTAATGTGCCTGCTCGTCACTGTAGCATTTCGTTTTCACCACCTAGCTTTTCCTTGTGCTGCAGCTTGGCCACAACAAGGATTGTGTAGCAAACCACACATCACAGCTACTAAGGCCACACATAATTAATGGTTTTTATACTGTAACCTGACCTTTGAAGTAATTGACCAGTCGGTCAGTCGGTCGGAAAAAAATTTTATTTGTTCAAGTGCCACCTATAAAAAAGGCGGAACCAGGTGATCAGACCATGGTGAATTGATGTTCTGGTTTGTGTCCTTTCCATTTTCACTTCTGTCACATTCTGATATCGATTGTGTGGCTTGTAAGAGAGGTTGCTGCTGAGTAGGAAAGTCTCCAGTTCTTGGAAATCTCTGCTTTTTGCCCGATCAGGTTCACGAAACTACAGAATCAAGATTGGGGCTGCAGCTGCTGTAAAACTGGGCTCAGTGAGCACATGTTGCTTATGTATAGCTACCCAAATATCAGTCACCATTGACAATGGGCATGGTATGAGAATGTCTTTGGTGCCAAGAGAAATTAAAGGAAAACTCCACCAAACAATTGACCAAAGCTCTATGGAAAGAGCTTCCTCTGCTTAAATAAGTTAGATCAAATTAGTTGTGTGACATGATGAAGCAAGAAAAACGTGTAAACGTAGTAAAATTCTGCCCTGGAGAAAAGCGCCAGGAAGCACCTTGACAGTTGATTCAGCTGAAATGTCTCTGTACGAAACAGCTCAGACAGTTTGCAATGTAGGGCGCATGCGTGTGATTTGAATTTCCGGTCATCATTCAAATGTAGATAATAGTGGCTGCCGCACGTGCGTCAATTGTCTTTGTTCATGTGAAGTGTTTGCAACAGTGAGGGGGAAATTTGTATGGATGTGTTCTTTGGTTTACAGACTTCATTGAATTGGTGAAATAGAAGAGAACAATGTGTATAGTATTGGTTTTGGCCAAGCATTCGAACTGCTTAACCAAAGGGGAAGAAATCATGGCGGCTGAGAGCAGAAAACGTTTAACAATCAGAAACTTAATACGAATCGTTTTTGAAGAAGAAGTAAAAACTAAGGAGAATATTGGTATCATTGAGTACTCATCTGCAGCTAGCAGATAAAGTTAACTTGATTTTTTGATTGAGTCTTCCTTGTAAGACTCAGAATGTGACGAGCAACAGAGCAAATCTAACCCACGATCGTAGCGCTGCATAGAATTGTTAAAGGCGGCAACAAAAATTTTACACTCAGTGCTTTTCATTGTGAACGGTCGGTGTGTTGGTACAATAAAGGGCAAAGAAAATTTGAAGTGAATAATTTAAAAAGTGAAAAAATTTGCTTAGTCGGTGGGGAAAGATCTGGGTTGGTCAGGTTACGGCTAACACTGGGTGGCCACTCAACCTAGAAAACGTGGAAAATACCCTGTTTTAAAGTTTTGCATGGAAAACCTGGAAAAATTTGGTGTTTTGAGAGCTGAACCTGGAAAACCTGGAAAATATATATGTGTTGCCTTGCCTTGCCTATGTTTTGCAAACAATGTCTAGATATTATTGAAATGACGTAGGAAAACAACTTTAAAAAATAAGTAAAAAATACTTCTACCTAATACTCCAATCATTAATTTTCAACAGAATTGCCTTTCATTGCATGCCTCACAATCCGGCGAATCAAACACGAGTATTTTGAATGTGTAAAATAGAAGGTGACACTGCACATGTGCCACCAAAACCGTGCATAAGATTGTAAAGAGCATATATATGCAGGCCAATAGGGTTAGTAAATTTTGCTTCATATCCCTAAAACAGGGTCATGGAAAATAATTCTTTCCCTAAATTAGGGTGGAATGGAGCAAGAATTGTTGTAGGAACCATTGTCAGTAGAACTTGATTTTGATCTAAAACCTGGAAAAACAGGTGTTTTTTCCTACCTGACTTGGAAAAGAGTATGTTTTTGTGCAGAACTTTCCTGGAAAAAGCATGTTTTTAGCTAATTTTCCTGGAAAACTGATTACTGGTGACAGTGGCCACCGTGTAACGTACACTTAATTATGCATGGTTTAACTTTGCATTCTGGGGTCGCAAGCCCTGTCTGTTAACTTCTTTACTCAGCTTAGCTAACGCAGAAGATATTACGGGGATAATATAGAACTGCTCCTATAGACTATGTCGTGGGTCAGGTCACTAAATAGAAGCCACAAGCCGAAAATCAGTGACTTTGAAACTGATTAACCGCTGCCGAAGCACAAATTTCTTAGCAAACCGTAAACTAGATACATTCAGGAAAGAACTCACTGTTTGGTCTGGAAAAATGCTATCGAAAATAAAAAAAACAGTTACGTTTTAGCTGTGGCACTCTATTCTGACTATCAAGTTTACTTGGTCTTATTTGTGCTGAGCTATGATTTATACAATGTCTTAGCCCGGTTTTGAGAACCTAGTCATCTGCGGTTTTTATCATTTTATATCTCCCTGTTCATGATTTATATCTTTAATTTGCAGGAATCCATCTAGTATGTCTGAAGGCACTAACATGAAAATGCCATGCATGTCGATGTTCGGAGCACCTGTTCCACCAAAGCTCGTTTTTGGTGGCTTCGAAGGCGAGGAATACACCACTGCAACATCCTTTATTATCACTTTTGTGGTACGAAATCACAAGGACAAGGAAAAAAATAAGCCTGCTGAAGCCTGGGAAAAAGTAAGCTGAGCTTAGTGATTTTTTTGATTTTACTATTCAGCCATTGTAGCTGGCTTATTAATTCATGTGGCATCCCATTTTGGTTATGGCCTATTTCCATTGCCTTCTACAGTATCAGCTAGCTTCTACAAGGTAGAAGGAACACTTATTAAAATATAGTTTGTTTTATAGGTGGGCTGTTCACGATATTTTCCTTAGTTCCCCTCAAGCCTTTCCTAATACAAAGTAGAAGCTTTCATTTCACTGTCCAGTTTTGAAGATTTGTGAGCAGTTAAATTTGTAGCAGATGATAGAACTCAACAAAACATGGTGATAACGACTTTTGTGGCAGCTTCTGTCTTGTCTGTAATGATGCATAATGTCTTAGTTTGTGGTAATACTCCAGATGTCTATACTTCATTGGGAAGTACTCAATGTTGGATTAATGCAGAGGATTTTCCAACCAGATAATATGTTAGAAGTCCATTTGAGAAACAGAACAGTATTCTGTTACCTGGTACAGGGAGGGAGAATCCTTTCAGGGTACGAATTAGGCGCTCGCAGTTCGCAATTTGCGAGGCAAATTGCCACATAGTCCCAAAACTGCGAAGCAGATTTAACGAGCATAAAATAGCGAAGCTTAATCCAATGATTTCTTCATGATAAATTTTCTTGATTATTCCCGCAGAATTCATCTGCAACTAATGATCATTCCCATCCTGAATGAAGTAATTATCAATTTACTCCTTCAGGACATCAACGTTAATGCAATAACAAGCATCGCTTCCATCTACCCATGTGGAATTCTATGAAACAACATTTGCGAAGCCACAAAAGACCTCGTCTCCAGTTAGTAGATTTGATATAGTGGGGAAAAAAGCCAAGTTAATGTCATAGATAATACCCCACTGTGTAGTTGTTTCCGTGGCTTTGGAAACTCGTTGGCTTATCTAGTCTTCAGAATCTGGTCTGCCAATTTTTTAAATATCCATCAGGGCAGCTTAGATGTGCTTCAAAGAGATAACGCTTGAGGAAAGTGGCGGAAAACTGTGTTGCAAAACATCAGTACCAGCAGGCCTCGACAGGAAAGGTGTGCGATCGCACTCGCACGCGCCCACACATGCCTTCTCTCTGCCAGACGTGCAATGTTACGCACGCCTACATTTCGCCTTGGCGTGCGTAGATCGCACCCAACGGAGTAGGTTGTTGCAACTACTGCACGGCTGTGGCATCATCCTTTAGCTTTACGTAAAGATTTTCTGAAGGAAAGATGTTTTATTTTGTGTCTGAAGAAGTAAATAATGCAGTCACATTCCGCTCACAGTCTTCCAGGCAAAACCGTGTCCGAAAAAGCCATGTTTTTATAATTCATAATGGGGCCGCCACAGCGGTGTCTCTCGTCGAACGAAAAGCAGAAAGGTAGGACAGGGACCTGCAATGGAACAGCTGAACTTCTTCTTCAGATATGTTGAAAGAGTTTTGTTGCGAGCAGATATGAGTACATATAATACCTGTGTGTTGATTACTTCGATTTTCATTTTGTGACTTCACTCTTTCGCTTATTTTACAAAACAGTGGACATGCATTGCTCGCGCCTTTACTTTAAGGCAAATTCTGACTGCAGACGCGCCAAAAATGCAAAAATTTCCCAGGGTTTCACCCCGTACTCCACTTCGGGGGCTTACAGCGCCTCCAAGACCCCCACCTGCATAATGCTCGCCTCCTACGCTACGCTCCAGAGGCTCAAAATCAGAAGCGCACGTCTGTCATTCTTTGGTGTGCTTTTTACCGCACACCATTATGTAATAGTTTTCACAAGGTGTGCGGTGCACCCCACGCGATTGATTTTTTCCCGTCGAGACCTGGTACCAGCGTTATCGATCAGGATCTGTCTACGTACATATGAACTATGCTTTGAATGGGCGTTAAATTGGCATCGGCCTACACAATAGCTGCTGCTGTTGACAGAGCTTAAACAGCAGACAGTTGCTGGTAAATTCAGGTACCTAGCTAGACCTACCAAAAGTTATAGATAGCGTTTAGAAGATAGCCTTGCATTGGGGGGAGGGGGGGAGTAATTACAAAACAGAAGTGAGTTGACTATGCTTGATCAAAGATTTTTTAGTTTTTTTGTATCTAGCTGCATCTGTGATAATTATTGACTTCAATTCAAGCCAATCTTGGGAACAAAGAGACTTCAAATAGCGGAAAGCTCACAGGGGGGAGGGGGTCACAACGCCCCTTAGAACCCCCAATTTGCATAGTGTAAAAACTGCGAACCTATTTTCAAGTTCTAATTCGAACCCTGCCTTTTTAATTTTACGGCGCTTGATCGCGTGTGACTTTGCTTCACCACAGATGACTTTTCGGAACATTTATGTTGGGCTTCGTGGTTTCCAATATTGTTATGCTTGTGCCATCTGGTTCTTTTTAATTTGGCCAGGTATTTTAGGAGCAATGAACATTTGGAGAGTATGTGCTGCCTACTTTATGCTTCAGCTTGATACTGAAAAAACATATAATAAGGAGTATAATTGCTTCCTGGGTTGAACATTCCGCTTTGAGGATCATAGATTTGATTCGTTCTCTGTTGTAGGTGTTCCTCGAGTATCTTCACAAGTACAAGAGGGGTGAAATTATTCCCAATTCCAACTTCACACTGGCGTACTCAAGCGAAAGATCCATCCAGGATGAATTGGACAGAGAAAGTCAATCGGATATCTCAACCATTCTGGCCAGCTACTTACTCATGTTTGCATATATCGCTGTTGGCCTTGGACAGTTCCGTTCAACACACAGACTATTCGTAAGAAATTTAGTTCTGTTCTCTAATAGTAAACACTTGTTCTAAGATTGTGGTCTGCCCTCTGTGACAGAGGATTGTTTTGTTACTGTGAATGTATTTGTGTCGCATACTATTCAGTGCTGAATGCCGATATTTCTTTTGGTTATTATGCCCATGTCAATGATATTTTGTCCTTCTCTTAGGTCGACGCTAAAATTATCGTTGGTCTAGTTGGTGTGCTGATTGTGCTTCTATCTGTTACTGCCTCTCTGGGAACATTCTCACTATTCCATGTGCCCGCCACCCTGATCATCATTGAAGTGGTGCCATTTTTGGTCCTAGCTGTTGGAGTTGACAATATCTTTATTCTGGTTCAAGCTCTGCAGAGAGATATCAGGTTGCCTTCAGAGTCTGTACCACAGCAGGTTGGGCGTATACTTGGCATGGTTGGACCAAGCATGCTGCTGTCGTCACTATCGGAGGTTGTTGCATTTGCCTTCGGTAAGATCATCTATTCTATAATTCTACAGACAAGGATATTCGAAGTTGTTACTTGTGAGAAGTCGTGTTTCCCTGTAATTTTCGATCCGTTGATTCATGTTAGAGTGATACACATGACTGTGGCTTTTTGTTTCATATGAAAGCTGCTTTGCCACTATTCATGACAGATTCTCAGAGCAAGTGGAACTGTCCCATCTTATTTGCCAAACTGTTCTTCATTGCAGGCAATGTGCAAATGCAATTTTTTTAATGTAAGAGAGGGTTGTAATATGTTGCTCTTAGTGGTTAAATGCTTTTCATGTTCATTTACTAAGGTAAGCCCAAGACTTTCTAAATGTTCTATACGATGTCACTGATGAGCAAAATTGCACATCTGAGTATGGTGAAAAATACGAAATATTTAAGTGACATTATAAAGAAGAAGAGTAGGAACTATGTTACTACTGACTTCCATAAATTTCTTTTCAGGAGCTCTTTCAACTATGCCTGCAGTGAACACATTCTCGATCTATGCATCGCTGGCTGTTGGCTTCAATTTTCTGATGCAAATCACTATCCTTGTCGCAGTTGTGACCCTTGACTCCAAGAGACAAGCTAATAACCATTACGATGTGTTGTGTTGTTTTGGCATTGACAAATCTGATCGCCCTCAGGAGGGAAGTTGCTCCGGAGGCATTCTGTACTGGATTGTGAAGAGATGGTACACACCGTTCATTCTTCTCAAGGAGTCTCGCATTGTCATTGTGAGTGAATATAGTATTGATTCATATTATTTGCCACTATTGCTTTAGCATGCTTATGTCAGATTTCTTCGCATAATGGGCAGACAACTTTTACTCTCCTTAGCGATCCCCTCCCCCCAAATAGTGCTTTTTAGCTATACTCGTAGCAGGTGCGTGGGAGAGGGGGGGGGGTGAGCTCTAAGAGAGCGATATCTCAACTTCGGTGTTTCACATTTACTAATGAGTAGTTTTTGTGGAGCATTTTTTCATGTCTAATGTCGGTTTTATGTGATTTCTTTGACACAATTCTCTTTCTTTCTATGGGGATAAATTGTGCTATGCAGATTTGATGATTGAAAGAAACAGTATCCACCACTTGTCTTAATATAAATGTAATTATTTTTAGCCAAATTAGATTTATTCATCGTAAAAACAGCCATAATATATGTTGCATACTTTTATGACTCAGTTTTCATGTTGTATGTGTGCTTTTTGGCAAATTGAAATTGTAAAGGTTTGACCAGGGTCTGAAGTACTGAGTGGACAACGAAATTCGAGAATTAGCCGAAATGCTTAAGATTTAGCTACCTCGTGGCAGCACTTTTACTTAACATAAATCTCAAAATTTTGATTTCAAAGATGCTGTCAGATCCTGCCCCCATTAGAACGTTGCATGTCTGAACCTGCCCTGCATGTCTTGGTATCATTATAATTTTTCATACAGTTCAAGGTTAAGCCCTTATTGGTGTAGCATTTGCACATCTTTAAGAATTGGTTGGAAGTGTTACCCCGGCCATGCTGTGTTCCCCAACCTTTAAAAGGGTTAGGGAAAAGTGCCGCAATAAAATTGGGTTATCGCTTAAAAATTGAAAATCCCCAAGGTTCACTATTGTAGAGCTTTCTGACTGGAAAGTTTTACTGATTGAGTACATTTATTATTCCCGTCTTGTTCCTGATATGGCTAAGATGATATAACTACTTCTCTACTTTGAGAAGTAACTACTTCATGAAGTATTGAGTTTTTGCTTTCATTGAATAATTTCTGAAATGTTTATTTGGAGAATGTTCCACTCGACTTTCTCACAATTACGAGTAAATATTCGCTATGTGCTGACCCAGCAAATTTTTTTGAGAGTCTTGAGTCAGTGTTTCCTATCTTATAGATAATGAAGTTTTCTTACCACCTTTAGTAGAGTATTGTTGTTAGGCAATGAAAATCAGCTTCAATTTTTAGGCTAGTATATGTTTCACTT
The DNA here is from genome assembly GCA_027575255.1 of Scolionema suvaense. Taxonomy (NCBI): domain Eukaryota; kingdom Metazoa; phylum Cnidaria; class Hydrozoa; order Limnomedusae; family Olindiidae; genus Scolionema; species Scolionema suvaense. The sequence continues at coordinate 205 of JAOBRC010675008.1, read as the reverse complement.
TCTATTTCCAGATGACCATCTTCTCTGTGATGCTGGCATTCAGCATCGCTGTCATCCCCAGTATCGAAGTTGGATTGGATCAACAGCTTGCTCTTCCCACTGACTCGTACTTAATAGACTACTTTGCTAACATGAACGCATACTTAAAGACTGGCGCTCCAGTGTACTTTGTTGTGAAAGATGGATACGAATATACTGAATACAA
>JAOBRC010674897.1:0-10573 GCA_027575255.1 Scolionema suvaense | reverse complement strand
GCTATTAGAAGAAATCTGGGATGGAGTTCGTCAAATTTCTGGGACTGTGCTCCAGAAAGCCCTCTTTAGAGATCATTGGAGAGGAGATGGTGGATTTCCTCAGAACAATCAAACATGCTAAATATGAATTGGAAACATCGCTCTTTGCCTTGCTAAATTGACCTTCTCACATCATTTACATGCCACCTCTTATAGTTTTTGTTACTGGGCCTAAGTAGCCAAAGACTTTTCCGTTCTAGCATTGCAATGATTTTTGCTTTAGGCTATAATTTTCTGGAATGTTGTTTTTGTAGGGAATTGACATTTGACTCTAACTCTCATATTTTCATCGCTGAGTTATATCTTATTTCTAGCGTTCACATCTAAATTTTGCCCTGTGCACATCGTTTTGACTCTCAGTCTTTGTAGCAAGTTAATATTTTCACTTCTTCAAAACATTATGAATGTGGGCAAAGAATGTTTTTGGTAAATCATGTATGTGTATTATCATAGTCAATGGTCATCCACTAGTATGCCACATTACAAATTCGGGGAACCAGGTTTCAGTATGCCCCTTCCTCAGCCAGCCCCACAAAATTCACTTTGTGATGGCTGATGAGGGATAGATGAGCCTGAAACATGGTTGTGTGAGTTTTTAATGTGGCTTGTGTGTGAATCTTTACTGATTTATAGAACACAATTGTGATTTAAGTGTTGGTATGGAAGCAATTCTCACCACCACAATATAGCCATATGACCATTATAGGAGATAATTATGAAACTCTAGAATGTCTTGATAGTTCCTCACTTATCTGTAAAGGTGGAAATTATTTCCTTCCTTTTTTAGAAGCAAATGTCTTATTTGGAAAATATGCCGTGTGCTTAATCATTGATCACATGAGCGTGGCAATGTGGATCAATTATTATGGTTAATAAATTGATCAGATCTACAGTATACAGTATCATTACCTTTAGTTTTCCCCAGACTGAAATGTGATATTATTCTGAAGGAATGGAAATCTACCGAAGGCATTTTTCTGCCACTCTGTTGAAAGATAAGTTTTACGCAGAAGACATCAAGAACAGTCCAAGAGTTATATGCATTGAGGAAGTACTGTGTCCAATTTTAACTTGGATCTGTGCAAATATCTTGAAGAAGATTTTTTATGATTTCAGGTGTGAGGTGTGCATGTCAAATTGGCTTCAAGCTTGGTGAAGATGGCAAAACATGTCTTGACATTGATGAATGTGTTGAGAAGCCAGGAGTATGCAGCCAGCAGTGCTGGAATACGAAAGGATCATACAAATGCAAGTGTGAAAATGGCTACAAACTCCGTGCGAACGGAAGAAGCTGTTCATCTGGAGGTTTGTGTTTTTATTGGTCTAGGACAAAGTAGCGCATCTCGCAGTAATTCAATCTTTAAATTCACTGTATTGAAGAGTATGTGTCCGCATGTACCCAGGTATGAATACATGAAATGCATTCCTATAGTTTTCCTGCTAGTGTGTCTCAACAGCATGATACGCTCAGTCAGCAAGTCTCATGAACGAAGGATACCGAGTTGGTTTAGGTTGAAAGATACTTTACGGGACCTTTTATGATATTCATGAAGTGGTATTCATGTTTGGGGCGTCTGCCTTGGAACATGCATAAAGGGGTCAGTTGTTTGACTCTTTGAACAGTGGTGCCTGAGTTAATAATGAAATTTTCAAGTTTGCAAGTTAGGTGTGCACACCCGCTCATGCTTGACAAGGAAGATATTATGTAATTAAGTTTGACGATAAAACAAAATGAAAGACTATGTGTGACTGAACTAATTGCCACTACTGTTGGTGAGAGGATACGTATTTGTACAGACTTGCCAATATTTCTTTGTACATATACAGTAGCTGCATGGAGAGGTGAATGAGGCAATCTAAAATGATGAGTGTCTTGTTTGGGCTTGAAACAAGTGTTCAATTCGGCATCTTGCTTGTTCCTTTTCAGGAATTTGTTGAGTTTTTCTCTGATCTCCCTATGTCTTTCATGAAAAACACAAATATATATGAAGGTAAACCCGTATTTACAACTTTGATGTTTGATTTTGTATTTTGTGTTTGATCGTTGTAGCTGATTTTTTCTCCATTTATTCATCAGGACCTGCACCGATCATCGTTTTCTCTGATCATAAAGAGATCCGTAAGATCAATCTTACCAGTGGCAGCATCACTACTATGGTTGACGGGCTGAAAAGTGCTATAGGTGTCGACTTCCATTGGAAAGAGCAAATGTTGTATTGGTCAGATGTTAGTGAAGATAAGATTAAGAGAATGCATTTTGATGGCACGGGAAGGGAGGAAATCGTGAACCAAGGCATGAACTCACCAGAGGGTAAGTTTCATTGTTTTTTTTAAATAATACTGGCAATAACATGACTCTTTATGAGTTTATATGAAGATTGTTGCGAAGATTTGATTTGAACAGGTTTTTTTTGTTTGCATGCATACCTTACTGGCCTTATTTAAGCAGGTCCTAAATGGTGTTAATTTTTGGTTGCTGGTGAAATAACGGCTGGCGTTAAATTCAGGCCAATGTTAATTGGGCCAACATGATATTCTTCACTTTTTCAGTGTATCTTTGATATTGACTTCGTTTGCTGTTTCCCAGCTGCATTATCCCTCCTTGGATACTTGTGCTGCTATACCATTAGTATCTGACCTAATATCTATTTTCAGTTCATGCCTTAAAATGCTGTGATTTCTGCTACACCTGATTCTTACTGCTGGTGATATGGTTTTTATTTGTTTATTTTTTTCATCCAGGTCTTGCTGTGGATTGGGTTGCTGGCAATATTTACTGGACAGACATGCGATTAGACACCATAGAAGCTGCTAGATTGAACGGCTCTCTGCGTTCAATTATAGTTTCTACTAACTTAGATGCTCCAAGAGCTCTTGCTTTGGATCCAAGAGTTGGGTGAGTGGTATAGAATAATCTTGACACTGCAATGGCTGCCAGTGTTCGCGAAATATGTAAAATTTATCACAATAAAGTCGTCAGTGTACATTCCATGTGCATAGCTGTTGCATTATTTTTGCCAGTTTTCTTTCTCTATGACTGCAATCTGTTCACCTGCCCATTATGATTTATAATGAACACTGTATTTACCTGTTCAAAAAGCACTTTCCAAGGGAATAGGTTGACTCAATATTGAGACACTCAAGTCTTAAGCTGATAGTTTATGAAAAATTTTGTAGTATAGGCACTATAATTGCTGTCAATTCTAATATGTTAGTTGGAAAACTCATTCGTCACTGTTTATTTTGTGACAGAAAAATTGTTCCTTTAATGTTTTTTCCATAATTATACAGCACCAATGCAATTCTCACCTTGGCATCTATCATTACCTTTGAGTTTCTCTTTCCATCTGCTAAGAAATGTTTCCAGGAAGTGGGCTCCTAAATTGTATATGCTTTTGTTTTTGAAGAAGCTATTCTTTAAACCTGTTGTTTCATGGAATCGTTGCATGATGCACTATTTAGGAGATCGTTTATGGTGGTGTGGAAATGTTTGGATGCCGTTATGCCCTAAGAGACAGGTTCATTCTTTAGTCATCCATAGTAATCCCATGTTTATTCATAGTAAACTTCCTCTTGCAAAGACCCACTTCACTTCATCACTTAGTGGGGAGTGGGTCTTTGTAGAAAGAAATTTACTGTTGATTTTATTGATGCAATCGCATATGTTATGACGTCTGCATTAAAGGGTTCTTCATTTTGTTGCTGGGTGTTACCTTGGAGGGAACTGGATAATAACTTTGGACTCTGGTTCAAATTTTAGGTTGCTGTTCTGGACTGACTGGGGAAACAAGCCACGGATCGAACGTGCCACCATGGCTGGTGATGACCGACGAGAACTTATCTCGAAAAAAATTACCTGGCCAAATGGTTTGGTGTTAGATCTCCCAACCAAGTAATGTCTTGAATTTGTGTGTGTTTTTGACTTCTTGGCACTTTCCTGTAGTTGAATATCTCTGTTTTTTAAGGAGTCTATTCTTTGTAATTTCCAAGTCAGTTTGAGTTGCTGTACTTCAGAAGTAAGTTACAAGTCAGCTCATTCTTCTGAGCAAGTCACTTAAAGTCTTCAAAGCTGCCCTTATTCACGATTTGAAATTCATGTGGTAGTCTCCTGTAACTGTAGCCTCATTATTTTAGATCTGCGTGACAGGCGGAGTCTTTATCTTCCCTACATAGTTTAGTTGTTTATTCAACCAAGAAGAGTTAAGCCTTAGAGTAGGGAGTAGGGCAAACATTGATGGAATGTTACCTTCTTTATTCGCCCATTACTACTCAAAATTTTAGAACGATCCCTCAGCCTGTAGATTACGGATCATTGTATTGTGTATTATCTTATATGTAAATTTGCTGTAGTATAATAATATCAACATTTACCGTAGTTTTTAGAGGAACAGTATACAGCACACGTTTCTTTTTGCAGCAAAGTTGAGATGTCGGCACATCTTTGGGAAGTCTTTCGTGATCATCGAAAACTGTGACTTACAACAATGGGTTTCGTTCCAAATAGCAGGAGCATCAGTGACACAAACTGTGTTTGGTGTAAGGGTTTGAACAGTTTCTGGATGATCTTCCTTCTTGGCTAAGGAAACCACAGCAGCTTATATTTTAGTTAGAACTGCAGGGCTGCAGAAGTTTGAAACAGCTGGTGACAATATTCCGGGCCATTAAATGACCACTTGCCAACCTGATACACTATCGTGGCTCGATTTTGCTACTGCCTTATCAGTCATCATTAAATCCTCCTTCCGGTTGTTTATTTGCTGAGAAAGAACTGAAGTGCCCTGATGTTTATATTTTGATCAAGTTTCTGTATTGTGGGTAAAAGTGTACGATAATTTGTTAGGTTGGATTGAATTATCACAGATACTGTACTAATGAGCTTAGAGCTCAGCTGGGTGCAATTTTACCGAATTTCATACATTTCGCTGTTTTTGTGATTTCAGGAAAGTCTACTGGATGGATGCTAGACTCGATTACCTCGACTCATGCAATTACGATGGCAGTGGCAGACGTACTGTTGCTCAGGGAAGAATGATCACGCATCCGTTTGCGATGTCGATTTTCGAAGACTACGTGTACTATACTGACTGGACTCCGGGTTCAGTAAGTCGTATTGACAAAATGACTGGTGGTGGAAAGCTTGTCTATAAATATTCTTTAAAGAAGCCGATGGATTTAACTGTTATTCATCCGTCTCGCCAGCCACATGACAATGCTATCAATTATTGTGCTGCCTCGACTTGCTCTCATCTATGTGTCCTCAAGCCAAAAGGATATGCCTGCAAGTGTCCGTTTGGACAGCAGTTGCAAGATAACAATAAGACGTGCGAAGGTCAGTGCATGCCATTTTGTTGCAACGTTTACAAGGTGGTTATGACTAATAACCTTGCCACTGTTGATCACAATCTGTGTGTTGTTTGAGCTCGTAGAAGCATATGACGGCTATAAGTATGGATATCACAACATTAAATGCAGGCATGAATTTGCAAAAAGTCGTACTTCGTATCATCCTCCTGTTCTGCAATAAGGGTAGAACAGAAAGCGATAATGATCAAATAATGTTTCTAGTAGTATGTTGCTAATTCCTTGTAGTCCCCATTAAGACGATAGCCTGCTATCAAATAGTGTGACTCTTTTCTGTCATCTAGATAACAAGACAGATTGCATTCATGCTATAGTATTGAAAAGGAGCAGTTTTCGCTTCATGTATGTCTTAATAAACATATAAATCTGCCGCAAGTAGAAAGGATTAGTACATTTTTTTCTGAGTGTTAAATTCAGTTGGGCTAAATTACTGATATTAGTTTCAATATAGATCCATGTCCCATTTGTTTGTTGTAGCATTTATAAAATAATTTTTTGTTTATGGTTAGTCAGAAGTTTCGTTGCTTCATTCACCAAGTGGCGTCGTTAACGATCCAGGACAATTTGTCTCACATACCTATTCTCATTTCATCAAAAAATGTAAGAGCAAATGTCTGTCGTAACTCATCTTTAGCTGTAGATGCTCTATGCTTATTCCCAGAATGTTTATTACGCAGCTGGAAAAGCATTTTCTTTTCATTTCTTATTAAGGGATCAAGACTCTTCTGATATATGCTCGACGACAAGAGATCCGTGGCATCTCTTTGAATCCAAATGACACTGTGGACAAAATCACTCCTGTCACAGGCACACAGAACGCTATTGGTGTTGACTTCCATGCAAAATATGAGTATATTTATTGGAGTGATGTCAGCAAGGATTCGATATCAAGAATTTTCTTGAATGGATCTGGTCAAGAAGAAGTGATACCTACAGGTAAGTCTTCAAACTGGATAACAAGTAACTTCAAGCTGGGGAGCCCTTTGTTTTTGTATGCTTGGAAGATTGGTTTTGAGCATATGATTCATTTCCAAGCATTCAAAGGGCTGTTATATGAATCTGCATTTTATTGGCCTATTATTGGCTCTTTGTTATTATGGTTTTTTTGAACAGGGACCAGGGATTGTTATGGCGGTTCATATGACTTGTGGCGTAATAACGACTCAAATCCTGTAAAAGTTGCTTGACATAAAAAGCTGACGTGCAGAAGCCTGTTTTCTTTCTTATTGGTTCATGAATTGTTATGGCCCACCTGGCCAGCCTGTGATGTGATGAGCAAGAGAATAGTTCAATGATGGTCTGTTGTTTAGGGACGTTGGCATTAACAGTTGTCAATATGGATATCTAGTGGTACTAATAATTGAAGCTAGATGCCAAAATAATATTTAGAGAGCTTACGCAAACTGACGTTGTGACATTGACACTGAATTTCAATAATCAATTCGAATATCTGGCGTCAATGTCAATGCGACCTGTTTTTCGCAGTTATGCAGAAAGCACTTTGACACTGACATATATTCATTCAATGATGTTTTTGAAACTAAGCAACTTACCATGGAAGACTAGACTTGATCTTTTTGTAGAAGAAATTGCTAGGTTCAGCTCTGGAACAACTTGTCCTATGTTTGATACTTTGATCTTCCATGCCACACCAAGTTTTGCAAGTGAACAGATCTTGGTGAAATCCATGGTTTGTCTTCGTAAACTTATAGGATTTGTTTACATTCGTAGAACCAGCAAGGTCACAAACAAAAATCCGTGCAATTTGATTGGTTATTGGTGTGTTCGACTTTGACGAAGGCGCCTTTCGAAGTTGACACAAATTCTTCAGATTCGTGTCAGCTTTGCAAATTGACATTGGGGTTTCCCTGCCTCTGCTTACGTGAAAGTGTTGAATAGAATGTCAATTCGAACAAAATCGCAATGTCAATGTCACAATGTCAGTTTGCGTAAGCTCTCTATTATTCCGGTGTTGAGACAATGAATACCTTTGTTTTAAGGCTCTCAAACATCAACTGTTGATTGATGAGAACCATGAAACAGTTCAGTGTCGTTTTACCTTGTAAGGGTTGCATTTGGAAAACATATGGACACTTGCACTTGCACTTTTCTCTGCGTTTGTAAACAATTGCTGGGAATAAGTGTGGCAGTATGGCATGCTAATATCTAATTATCCGTGTGGGCTCTTTGTGAATGGCAGTGCTTGCTTGACTTGTCCTTTTTTTCAAGAAAAACTCTTGGTTCAAGTTAAGACTGGTAGTAAAAGCCTGATGTTGAAATTTTGGTGTGTAGGACCAGCTTTTATATTATTCAAGATTAATTTTTATGCATGTGATTACATTTCTTTTAGGTTTGCCTGCTCCTGATGGTATCGCAATTGACTGGATAGCAGACAACATGTACTGGACTGATGCCGATACAGACAAGATCGAAGTCGCTCGGTTAGATGGAAGCTTCCGGAAGGTTATCATCTCCCAGAGGCTACAATCTCCGAGGGCCATTGTTCTTTATCCGCAAAAGGGGTAATGACAAAAATGTTTGCTACGCTTACGATTCTTTCAAAAGCCAACTGATGAACCGCACAAGTGCTCATGTGTTGATTAAGCAGAAATTTTAGATGTCGCGAGGATTCGTTTTAGGTTGCACCAGTTTGGCTTTCGAACACCCTGAAATTGCATCTTCCTGTGAATTGCCCAGTTTTCCAAATGCAGTGTGTTATTTTATCGTAGAAATTGCATTTTACTGTGAATTGCCCAGTTTTCCAAATGCAGTGTGTTATTTTATCGTAGTCAACCCAGAATGATCGTTCACCAGCAGTATATTTTCTGTGGAAAGTTATTTCATCAATCTTACTGATTTCAAGCAGGATTTAATATTAAATTAAAGGTTTGGCACTGTATTCTGAGTACTATATAGGGAGGAAATTAATTAACAGATGTCTGACATTTTGAGCCAGCTGCTTGTTTGGGAATACTGGCTGTTGAAATGAGGCAGAGCAATGCATGTTACCACACTCTGCTCAGTTTTGATGTTGTTGTACTCCTATGGAAGTTTCAGATACTGTATGATACTTCAGATGTGTACTTTACCACTGCACGTTCCTGAAAAGCTGCTTTGTAATGAAGTTTCTGACCAAAACAAAGTGATGAAGCTAGACTTTTAGAAACATATTTGTTCAATTTACAGGTTACCAAAGTTGTTGAAAAATGATCATAAGGTATACTGTGGGGTTGCTTCTTTAAATAAGTAATCTAGCATTTTTGGTTTATGGTTTCGCGTGTTTGGGTTATTGATGTCAGAATGGTTTCGCCGATATAGCACACCTTTTCACGAATTTCGGTCCCGTCTTGGAATTTGCCCTTTTCAGAGGTAAATAAACCATATAATTTAATTGGGCAGTTACTAATACGGCCTTTTTTGTTTGTTTGTTTGTTTCTGGTTTGTATTTATTTATTTATTTATTTTTGTTGTTGTTTGTTTTATTTTGTTTTTTTTGTTTATTTGGAATATTAGTATTTCTTTTTTAATTCAATCGTTTGGCATTTTTATTTCTTCTTTTTCTTTTCCCTTTGTTTGTTGTTGGTGCAGCACGTAAATTATTGTTTTTCAGTCATCTAGGTAGGGCTGAGTGTTGGGTACCTGTAGAGTATGTGTGAAGCCACAGCCAGAGTCTCGAGTGCTGGCGCCTTGTTGATAATTTATGTTGTACCTCATAATCTAGCGTGTATGTTTTTGGGTACTATTTCGTTATAGCAGTTTTCTGCTTTTGGTTTGGTTGGTTCTACTCTGTCCACATCATCGACAGATTTGTAGAATAAATCTCTATTACGCTATACTGTAGCTAATCGTTGATAGTGTCAATATTAGGGAAGTTGGAAGTTGTTAGAGTAACTAGTGTGCTATTTCAAAGCAACAAACCACTTCTTCCCCTCGTCTCTGCGATGGGTTTGCTGTGATAACAATTTACCTCCATCAGTTCAGTGGATCTGTCATTTGCATGACACTAGGCAGGTTAGTTTCAAGTGCAGTCGATCCGCTAGCAAGACTGAAAAAGTGTTTTTAGCATCCATTGCACTACATAATTTTGAGTTACTTTCGATTTCGGTGCTTTGTCTTGTGTGTAGGATCTTAATCTGGTCTGATTGGGGAAGTGGCAACGAAAAAATTGAAATTTCCACGCTTGCCGGTTCTGACAGAAGAGATCTAGTAAACGGCAGTATTGGATATCCAAATGGTCTGACTCTTGATATTCAAAATGAGCGTCTGTACTGGTGTGATGCTCATTTTGACCGCATTGAAGCAGTGGACCTCTTCAATCCGAGTAATCGTCAAGTGATTATCCAAAACAAGAAATATGTGACCCATCCATTTGGCATAACTAACTTCAATGGCCACATCTATTGGAGTGATTGGGGAATTCGATCTATAATGAGATCAGACTTAAATGGTTCGAATGTAATGACTCTTCGCTCAAATGCGCTTAGTTTGATGGGTCTGCAAGTTTATGATAAGCAAAGACAGAATGGTATGATCATGTTCAATTAGTTTGATGATATTTTGAAAAAAAAGAACAAAGGAATGCAAGACCTGCAACGATTTTGACTACTTTATTCTGACTCCGCACGTCTTCAGATTAGCACATCTGTCTAGTGAATCTGCCTATGTTGCAATTTGTGTATACTTTTTGTTTTTTCTATGTTTTTTGAAATGATCTTAGTGCTTTGTGCCTATCTTGTGTTGAACAGCAAAGCAAGTTTCTCCTAATGGCTACCTATTGGTACCAGACTATTCCAGGAACTGACGGACAAGGGTTTCAGACGTCCAAAATGGCTCCATTTTTCTTTCTGATTGCTTTTTCAGGAACTAATTTCTGTGGACAGAACAAGAATTACTGCAGCCACCTATGTTTTGCATTGAATGCGACAGGGTTTATGTGTGGATGTGCTACTGGATTTACTCTGAATGCTGATGGCAGGACATGCAATGGCACTAAGCAGTTTCTTCTTTATTCCACGACTACAGGTTTGTGTGTGATTAATAGAATTCAGTATTTCACTTCATGGGAGCACGTTTTTGTTTTTTATCTTTTGTTTGTTTGAACTTAATACTGAATACATAACTTGACGTGTGACTCATTGCCTGGGCATTGATTGTTTTGACAGACTGTTTTATA
>JAOBRC010674786.1:0-10574 GCA_027575255.1 Scolionema suvaense | reverse complement strand
AGAAAATATGTCAAAATAGATACAAGCGACATCATTAGGTTGACACCTGTCAACCCTAGAATGTATATATTAAATGGTGCTGACTTTGTATACCCAATACTTCGGCAGAACACAAACATCAAGGCTGCATTTCCAACTGTGCTAAATACAGCAACCAAAGAAAACCAAACTGTTTGCCATACATGGAAGTTGCTATATTCACTTGGCATGTCCATTTTTCATGCTTATCTGTATTAAAATAAACAAAGAGAGATCATTACTGACAACAGCACACAACCATAACATAACATCTGTTAAACAAAAAGATATTTTACAGTGCGAGATGCAAACTGCACACAGGTTGAGCATGTAATGCCCACCTAGTCGCTTGGTAGCCTTCACCATCCACCACAATTACATTGATGATAGTTCCTCCTGGCCACTTGGCAGCCTTAACGATCCACCACAATTACATTGATGAAAGTTCTTATTCTAAACTAAGAACTCAGAAAAGAACTTCTTCAACACATAAAGAGAACTGAAGTAACAACATGCAAAGCACCATGCAAAACTACAAGTGAAAGCAAAGAAGTGAGAAAAGAGGTGATAACACCACTGAGAATAACAACCTACGAGACTGTTCTCTCCCTTTAACAGGGACTAGCTCTGTCGATATTATGACAGCAGACAAAAAATAACCCTAAAAATGAAAAAAAACCTAAAAAATACAGTCAGCCATGGATGGAAGATTCAAAGATTCTTGGACCGTGTATACACATATATAAACAAAGAGAGGAAAATACTGCACTATGACATAACAAAACAGAACTGAAATGGAGAAATGAGCACCCGCGCATCAGAAGTTGCAAATCCTGAAGTAGCTTTAAGCATGATTTCTGGAACCAATGCTCAGCATTACACCGAAGCATTAACAAAAGGAAATTCTCTGCCGGTATAAAATATCATAATTCGTTCAGCGAATAGGCATTCATCCGGTGAAATGAATTCTATTAGTTCGAAACAAATCCACCACGCACATTTACCCCCACCCTGCCCCCCAATCAGAAAATAGTAATAACGGCCAATGCAGAAGAAGCTTTAGGACATATAATGACATTTTCTTAGTCACATTTTGACCACACTTTACATCCCCGTCCCCAGGGGTTCCAAAGATATAGGCCATTTATAAGGACCACAAGAGAGAAAAAGCAGGGCGATAAGATCCATTATTCAGGGTCAAAGGATACTGAAAGGGTTTATTTATGGCAGTTCAAATGAACCAAAATTCAACATTATGGTCATTCATATTCAACAAGCGATATTTACATTCAACGATCATGGATGTTCACATTCAACGATTGATATTTGCATTCAACAGCAGTGCATGTACACATTCAACGGGTGATACTTACATCGAACGGTAATATTCATTCAACGGCAAAACGAAGTGTTCAACGCCAAAGCAGATTATTCAATGCCGAAACAGAACGTTCAACGCCAAAACTGGTTGCTCAATGCCCAAAGATCGAATGATATTGACTGATTGCACACTGACGAAATGGACGTCCGGATAAAATTTAAGCACGTCTGAGTTCTTTTATCGATTTACAATAGTGATTTAAATATCTTCAGAAAAGATACCATGATTGTTCATTAGAATCGTGAGTCGCAATAGAATGTATGTAAGCAAAGCTTTCTCTGGAAAATTCAGTAGTCATTTTAAACTATTAGACTTCAAAACTTCTACCACCCAGTCTTTTGGGACAAGGAGCAGGACCAGATGAATGGAAATGTGACGAAGATAAGAGGATGTGGCTAACTGTGACATGGCTAACTGTTCGAGCGTAAGAATAAAAGCACGGCAGACGACAGGTATTGCATGCATCATCCTCCAATCGGATTGTTTAATTGTCAGCGAAAACAAAAATTGTACCAGTAGGTCGCCGGTCATTTATAACCACCTTTGTCAAAAACTTCAGATACTGACATGTGTGCCCTGGTACTTTGGCTGCAAAATGCTTCGTACTGAAAGTGTTAATCTAAGTTGCATAATAAGTCGTGGGGGGGGGGGGAGGAGGGGGACGCTAATTAACGAGAAATAAACCAGGAAAGGACATATAGAAAATTTGTCAGATCACCGGCCTTCGCAAGAAATGACAAAATAGATGAATTTAGCATCAAGCCTTTGCTATACAGGGGACAACAGGTCGTTTCAGGAGCAAGATTACAACTCGGGGAACTTGAGACGCTAAAATCCTGTCGCTTTGTTGGCAAATTCTGTTCGTACTGAAATAATCAGGCAAGAGCCTGGGGAGTCTCCTTGTTTGCTACAAGGGACTTTTGACGAAGTTGACTGCTTTCATAAGGCTTTTGCAGTCTGTGGAGGATTGGTTCAGAGCATTCAGGAGATGAGATCCACGATTGATGAGGTCTACTTGTCAACAAAGCGATAGAAAGACAGACAAACACTTTCTGCTTCTCCACCGCAATCGTAGTTCACATTTCACCACCGTCTTTAGAGAAGTTCACTGACAATCATTAGCAAAATTGAATTGTGTCGAAATCTACATCATATTCATTGTTTGATCTACAAAATATTTTACATTTATAATTTTCGTCATGAGCAGTGACATCACAAATATGGCATAAAGTAACGACAAAACACTGAGATTTACATTGATCGTTTATAAATGCACCAGCAAAGGTGCATTTAACAGAGGTCAGAAGCTGCTCCTAAAATGGGCAGTCATGTAGAAGCCACTCCTGCTATCAACAGAGATTAGCTCTGCCAATGGAAACAGCCACCATAGGCATGGTTTGTCCTAGGAAAGAATTAGAAAACTTCCAGTGCGAACAAGTACAGAGAGAGACACAATAAAAGGATGCAAATTAAACAACCAGCAGAATAGAATGTGAACCAGAAGATTTAATTAAACCTAATTGAGGATCATACAGACCCAGGAAATCCACCAGCGAGGCCCAACACAACACGGGTGATTACCTTAGTCTTTCATATGCAGGAGAAGCATCACAAAACCGAGTAGAGAACTTATATTTACACCAACATTAGAATTCGAAAATGGACAACCGGTCCAGGGCCATTTCCCGTATTCTTTGAACACACAAAAAAAAACAAATTAGCAAAAAACAGAGCTTTTCTACCAACCAGCAGAGAACAAAGATGTACACACAATTTTTTTTAAACACCAGCAGCCTGAAATTAGGTCAAAAATATGAATCATCAGCGTTCATACAAGTTTGAATGCTAATGCTTTCCATGGCAGAACACAAACTTTAGAATTAAGTCTTCACGCCACTTGTTAAAGTTCTAATGAGGTTTTGCATATTTGCAAGGCTGCTCTAGCTTTTGACCTATATTCTTTGAATGCAATATACTGTTCAGCTCAACAGTGTGTGAACAAAACATGGAGTACTAATAAAGTCGAAAACTTTTAGTGCCAAAAAAGCACGAAAATAGTCCAGTAAACAGTCTTGACATCCAATCCATGAGAACTCGGAATGTTCCGGTGCTCGAAATTATATTGAAGTTCATAAAGACCTCAACTTCACAGAAAATACTCACTGCTTCTGCCGCTTACTGGCTGCCAGAGCCAGTGCCAAAGCATCAAAAGAAATCCCAAGATATGATTTTTTATTCATAGGCTACATTTCTCCACTTGAGGGAAGGCGGGAGACTGTGATGATTTGCGGGTGCTGTAGCCTTTAGGCTATTTTTGGCGCCAAAAAAAGTTATGCTGAGCGGAACACGAGTTTCAGTTTGGAGAACGAAACTACAAGTAGAGTAAATTCATAGGTTAAATTGATATTAGATGTCATAATCTGTCAAATTTGGAAGGATACGGTCACATTTAGATAAAATCAAAGCCTGCAGAACACGTCCACAAACTGAATACAATTTAATAATTGAAACGCAAAAGCATTTCAGCATGCATATAGATAGAAAGTCAGCCTAAAATTAAAAAAGACTGAAAAATTCAATAAAATTTTTAGTATTTTCGGAGTAGCACAAATCCAGAAAATCTTTTCAAAATTCGGCAAAAAAATCACCATCTACAGTTACAAGAATTTATTACCGTCTCCCTCCCTCCAATGCCCCTTTTTGTCACAAACAACAAATCCACACACCAACGGTCTTTTGTGAAATAAAATTGATTGGAAGGCAAAGTCCATCAAAGTACGGCAAAATATTATGTAAAAGTTGCATGGCATAATAAATTACACATAAAATCGATTTTCAAGAGAAAACTTGTCTCCAAAGCTACCAAGCAGAATAAAAGCACAGTACGTACGCTGCATCACATTTTGTCCATCGGGCGAAAATATCAAATAATTTAGTAATGCTGAGAAAATTACTGAGAAAATTTCTGCACTATTTCAAGCATTAATGTATGATTAACACATCAAGTGGAATAAATTTGAAAGCAAGAAAATGTGAAATACTTCAGAGGTAAAGATGTTCCGAACGTAACCTACTTAAAAGCTGCAGTAATAGCCAGAGATTGCCCAGAAATGAAAAAAATTGCCATTCTGACCCCTCTAACACATTATGAGAATTTGTAGAAAGCGGTGACTTTTGGCATAGATTTTGCAGAAAGTTTAAATCTTTTCAATGCAAACCTAAGTACCTCTAAATAGAATCTTCTTTGGGCAATTTATTTCCTGAAAAAACTTTGCCATAGCGTATGACATGACATCACATGACATCAAATATGGTCCCCAGAATTGAAAAACTTCACGGCCTCATAGCATGACTTAAACAAAAAATTTTCAGACAACCACTATAGCAAGTCGTCATACATACAGTCAATAAAAAATTCTGAAAGTTTGAAAAAAGTTGCTACATCAGTTCTTGAGAAATTTGCTTTTAAAGAAAAAGTACAGAAAAAAGGATCATTTTTATCTGCATTTGAAGGTGCAACTTAGAAGCACGAAATTGGTGTTTCATAAACATATTTCAGAATGATGCTCACTGCAGAGCCATAAAATTTTGTGGACAATCAGAAAATAAAATTCATTTGTCAACGTGGACATCAGATGTCATCAAAGTGATGCAATTTTCATAATGTAATTCAAGGATTTTTAAGGGTGAAATCAAATTATTGCATCAATTTCTACTAAAAATTCAAGAAAAACAGGCCCTTTTGGGACCAAAAATGGTAGCCAATGACCGTACACTGTCATCTTAAGTTTTGTCCATTATCCTCTAGAACTAGTCAGTTTGGGGTTGATACACCGAATATGGCATTTTTCAATTTTGGTCTATTTTCGGCTTTAACCATGACTGCACTAAAAACAATAGCAGACGGAGTAAAACTTTCCATACAGAAGCAAAGTGCATTTACTAAGTCAAAGAGAACCAAAAAATCCCGACCCACAACATTTTGCTAATACTGACGAATAAGCTACCAAAAACGGCAAAGATGTCCTTAAAAAATGCTACCCTGAGGTAGCCACACTGTTAAACTCGATGGAAACTCTCGAATAATTAGTTCTAGGAGTAGGCACTCCTATGAGATGGTCAATCGACTCATCTTTACCTTTTTGCAGGAATCAAATCAGGTCACCATAACTGCTCCTAATCACAGCGCCAATGTAAGAAGCAGAGCTAGACCTAACCATTCTAAAACATTGCACAACTTCATCAGTTCAGTGCCTGTATCAGGACCTCCGCACTAAACTGAATATCCTGGGTGCTGATGCAAGGGCATATACAGGTGCACCAAACAATAATGGCCAACTACCACCAGAAGCAGTGAATTAGTGGAGGCATAGTAACATGGTATAAAATGTATTCCTGGCACGGTTCATAAAAGAACGGATAACCAGAACTGCCGATACGAGGATCTTTGACACGGGTTACAGCTCTATCATTGCAATGGAGTCAACAATCATTGTGCACAAGCCACAAGTGCGTTGAGCAGTGTCCGGCAGAGAGAGAGCCACTGTAGTGGATGGTGGCAATCATCGGATGCTATGATGTCACAAATCAAATGTTTGTGTGTAGAAGTATGTTTCCAGTAAAATTCAATAATTTGCCTACCAAAAACTAATCTTCATTAGCCAAGTGAAGCGCTCAACTTCGAGAGCCAAGCCGAAAACTGAAAAAATATACATCCAACTTTAAGCCGAAGTCCACTACACGTCGGCAATGAAACCAAGGATCAAATTAACGGAGAGCGAATCATGAAGCGAGATTTAATTTAGCAATAATGCGATTGAAATTTTGTCCAGCTGAGAAAAACCGCATTCGGCATGCAACTGCTTCCCACGAACATAGCAGAAACCAGAACAACTCTGATACGAACCTAGCCACATGTATCCTATTATCCTGCATAATAAATCTTATGTCGCTCCTCATTAGGGCCATTAGCAGAAAGAAGAACTATGATACAGATTGAGGATTGTTTACAAGCCATGAGCACATTGATATCAACTTCTATGCGACGTGTTCCATTTCTATTATGATGCACTTCATGCATATTCACTAGTTGAAGCCCAGTGGTGCTTTGAAGCACTGTGCTGCAGTCATGCGCACAGGTATTATTGGTAAGCAGAAAAGTCAATATTACTGCAGTTGTTGCGGACGAGTGCGTGACATTCAATGAAATGTATCCTACCTGGATACTTTATCGCGTAAGAAAACCGCTAGAATGGTGTAGCAATACCAAAGATGATTTTCGGATGCATACTATGCAGCATAGTAGGATGTTGACGAGACGCAATTTTTTTACATTTGAAGTACTATAAAACAGTGAAACAGACCACTATTTTTTACAAAATCGCGATGAGATCTTGAAAATTTTTCACCTGCGGCGGCCTTGCTAAGCCTTTGGCTTCACCAAAGTTTTCATAGATCTTTTTTAGTTAATTCAACCCCTGGAAATGATGTGATTCTAGTGCAAACTTTTATTTTATATTTACACGATATTTCAAATTTGCCCTAATGAGTATATTTCCGGTTTTATTAAAGTCCTTTTCTGGGAATCTATAAAAAAAAATGATGGATTAGAGATGTCAAAAGAGCCTTGAAAGATTTTTTACTATTGTCCCCTTTCCCCATTTGCTGATCAAAGGAGGACTTAACAATCCTCCTTAAAGCAACAAATGGACTACGGACAAAAAACCTTTCCTTGGGATCACATGATGATTCTTTTGCGGGATAAATATATTGGTACCACCCAGAGGTTGTTAGTTAAGTCCAATTCACTTCTTCTGCACAGTTTACAACTCCTTCCATCATGCATGACATCCATGCTTAGCACGCTAGGCGTTCTGATAGGAATCGAGTTTCTACCGGTAAGTCCAAAGATAGTGATTTGGCATTTATATGGAACGAATTGTGCAGGATAAGAGGTAGAGGAAACTGTTTCCTCTAAGATTGTAGCCAGATGTATATATATGAGAGTAGCATAAAAAGTATAATTGAACTAATCAGAAGAAACTTGTGGTATAACACAAACACAAACTTGCTATTTGCTGCAGCAATACCCTGTCTGGCTGCAGGTAGATCAGTGCAGTCTCATTCCCAACAATAACCACAATGCACTGACGATCAACTGAGAATGGGGCTAAAAGTACTATAGGGTAGTAAGCCAAGCATTTCTGATAAAAGCATAACACAACTGGTATATACAGGCAGTCAGAAGTCTGACAGGTAATAAGTTCAACAAGGCAATAAGGCAGCAAGTGCATGTAGAGTTAATAATTAATCCGCATGCCCTGAAGTTGAGTATCCAGGGGGTCAGTGCATAATATAATGAAAGAAATAAGTCATTATAGATAGAGGCTGAAACATATCTATACACTAATGTGATCTCCGTATTATGTGCAATTAGCCTCAGGTGAATAGCTTTTGACATGAGAGAAAAAAGCAGGATTTGATTCAGTAGTGCTACTCGTTGATCTCGATTCATGATTGAGATGCAACACATTGAGATGTCGGAGATTTCTTAAGAGACCTGTTCAAATATTTTACCAAAATTCTTGTTTTTGAGCGTTTGAATCAGACTGGCCAGTCCTATTCAAATGCTCACAAACAAGAAACGAGAAATAGATGTTTTCAGGACAGCCGACCAAGAAGCGTCCAAAAATGAAAAGAAAGGACAGTGTCAAATCATCTAAACAACATGGATTGCAGATCAGCTAATGAGCAGCATTAAATATTTGGATTGATCAAATGAACTAGTGGCATATCTACATGCAAAGAAAAAGTGTTGCTACCTTATTAACCTTAGGACAACAAATTGAAATATATGTACATACATATCATACCTAACTGACACATTTAAATTTAGTGACACTTATTAAAGACAGATTGTATTTGTCAAACCAAAGCAAACCTACAAGTGTGATAATATTATGAGATAGCTACCTGTTTTGCGCTTGGGTAATGATGAGGCGTTTATCTGTGATTAATCAGAAAATGAGGCAAAGCTAGCATTTGTTTTGGCTCATGATTGACCGTTCTATAGAAATGTGCAAGCATACAGCAAAGTGATAACGAAAGACTACCTGTCTGGGAAACCTGCCTCAAGTTCAAAGAGCTGATGAGAACAACGATTCTTTAAGTCACAACTGGAGTGAGTGCATTTTTTGAGTCAATGTGACATAGCTTAGCATTGTGAGCCTCACTGCCAGATTTAAGGCAAAGCCCTGAAAACTTATACTATCTATGATAAATACTAAAAGGCAGTCAGAAAATCAGCACATTGCCAGAGGTTTAATAAAGATCACCAGAAGCATATTAATGTACCAAACAAACATCATCAGAATACATTCATTGCACATAATGGCATGCTTCCTTCTGTTGGAGGCTTGAGTGGAAAGATTGAGCTTCAGAACTACCTTAAAGGGAATGTTTTTGTATGCGTGGATTAATTTTTGCGAATTTTTCCAAAATACGCAAAATCTAATCCAAGCAAAATTTCGCAATATGATGTCATGACCTGACCACAAGCAAACACAATTAATTTTTCGATCATTAGTCAAAAACAGCTTGCTCAGGCTTGCTCTATACCTCAATGCCCATGTTGATAACTTCCTGCTTTTCTTTCTTTGATGCACGTTTGCTAAAGAACTTCCATGCATTTTATCCGCAAATTCATAATTCGCAAAATTAAATCCACGCAAAAATTTATCCGCTTAAGGTAAATCATTCAGATTGAGTTTTGACTACCGTTTACTGGTTGTCAGTTGGAGCATATATAAATCCCTGATACGATACTACCAGACAACCCAGTATGTTTCTTGCAGTTCATGCCACCGACAGCAATCACCCAGCACACATTGGCAAAATATATTTAAAATAGCCATTCCACTCCTTTTCTGACTATCATCATGCAAAGCACTACCCGCAGTCATCAAGGATAACATTTATAGCATTATATTGCAAAGCAAATGAAGATCCGTATGAAAAAATTTTTAAAAAGTCACAGCAAAATGATGCTACGATATAAAAAATTTCAACATTTTCCCCAGCAGGCATTATGACAAGGAACGTATGGGCAACAACTTGATTTCCACAATGGCAATTAGCTGAGTTTTTTACTGATCTAGACCAGACCAATGCTAAGATTTTCAGCTTGATTGTACCTTTTTCCGAGTTGTCGTGCTTACAGACTTTCAACAAACAGACTATGAAGGGGAGAGTACAGATACACTGGTTCTCTCAAGAGTGTGCTCTTACTATGCACCCTTAGTGCTGTTTTTCAATTCAGCAACGTTGAGTGAGAATTACTCTCCTCATTAAACATATGTAACTCAAAACTTACCAAGTTTGGATGTCTAGTGAGATGGATTAATGTAGTTTTCAATGGCAGTAACATTTTAAAGCAAGTTGATCCCAAATGTACAGAGAACTATCACGGAAAATTCCTAAATGAGAATGTTTTATTGCCACAACGTCAGTAACCTGCTGTCGATCGGTTATGATGAAAGAAACGAAAACAATGTAAGAGCATGAAACTATTTAATGCTTTACATTGAGGAATTAATCGAAGCACTTTTAAAACACTGCTAAGCTGTGGCAGAAGCGCAATCTTGTCTGAAATTGTGAAACTCACATTTCTTTATTAATTCAAAGATGCAAGAAGTGCATTACATACTGGCCACCAACATGAGTGAACTTCTATTATACTGCATTGCCAAGTTTCCAGTGTTGTACATACTTTACAGAAGAGAGGCTTCAGCAGAGTTAGAACTTTGCATAGGACTCACTAAGGGGTACTTCGATTTGGCTCCCATGACATCTCGAATGTGATAAAAACCCAGTCATCTCATATACAAGTACTAGAATTGGTGCGCTTCCACCAATTTAATAACTGACCATCATTGTGTCATATCATACAAAAGAGCAAGGCACCCCAGATGGCCTAAACACATAGCTTAGTCAACATGAAAACAATGGATACCGTAATGATTCGATTAAGCTCCCACCTTCGAATAAGCCCCCCCCCCCCGTCGAATAAGCCCCCACCCCAAAGCTAATTTCTGACAAATAAGCCCCCATCCTCGAATCAGCCCCCACCCTCGAATAAGCCTCCACCCTAGGACATGCCACCCAAAGGAAATGGTTG
>JAOBRC010674675.1:0-10575 GCA_027575255.1 Scolionema suvaense | reverse complement strand
GCGAAATCTTAAAATTTCGCGGATAGGCTCAACCGCGAAATTTAATCCCCGCGAAATTTAATCCCATTAAAGTACACTATGGTTGTTTACTTGGACCTAAATGCAACGGAATAGTGTTTTGACATTCAATGAAATTGTTTTCATGTTCAACGAAACTATTTCCATATTCAACTAATCTTTTTCATATTCAATGAAGTCTTTTTCATATTCAACAAAACTATCTTCGTATGTAACAGTGGTCAATGAAATAGCATGACCATGCCAGCTGTCTGGTCTGTAGTTCGTCGATTCCTTCGTTCGATCGTGGGAAAAACAGCTAACGTTCAGCATGGAGACAGGAGACAGTGTACGAGGGAGCAACGGAAGATAGGAGGTGTAAATACGTTTGCTGTTATATTCAGCGTTACTAGATGTTAACTGTACTGGAAAGATTTGGTATGAGCGGAGGTATACATCCACTCTATCTCTCTTTAGGTATATAAGTACTAGCTGTGCCTTTTTGAATCACAGGCAATAGAATTCACTTTCGACTTTTGAACCGGGAATCCTACTTTTTCACATTATGAGTATCACATTATTGCCAACTTTTGCTCGCA
Organism: Scolionema suvaense; assembly: GCA_027575255.1. Taxonomy (NCBI): domain Eukaryota; kingdom Metazoa; phylum Cnidaria; class Hydrozoa; order Limnomedusae; family Olindiidae; genus Scolionema; species Scolionema suvaense. The sequence goes on along the minus strand of JAOBRC010674675.1, from coordinate 9,979 downwards.
CGAAGCAAGGATATTAAAAAACCCTTGCAGGACGATTAACCCTATCCACACCGGTGGGGGTGGCGATAATGCCCCCCTCCCCCTACCAAACGTTTTTGAATTTCTTTTTAACGACTGTAGCGAGGGTCATGCCAGTGCGTGACTTTTCCTAGAATTTGTTCAGGAGCATATTTCTGCTAAAAACAATTGAGCGGAGGGTGCCAAGCCCTGGGCGTGATGACATCATTCTCATAGTGCGGTAGGCTAATTTTGGTATGTCAAAGGAGGCAAGCGGCTGAAAATAATGCTAAAACAAATCTTTGAAACAGTATACTATTAAATTGATTGCGTTAATCATAGAAAACTCCATTATTTTTTGAGCTGGGGTGTATTTTTATCACAATGTTCCAAAATCGACATTTTTGGGCATTTTTCGAGCATAGACGACATTTTGATGACGTCAGCAAAATTGAGTGACGCCATCAATAAATTAATTATGCCGAATTATTGCCACCTGCCAAGTTTCATTACCACAGGTTAAGTCGTTCCAAAGTTATGGAGGGGGCCATAGTGACCCCCTGGGTCCACCACCGCCAAAATGACCCCAGTGTGGATAGTGGTAAGTTGCACGACCGACTTTTTGCTCCATTTGCTGCATTTAATTTGTTTAGGTACATTCTTGGCCATTTTGGGGACTACTTTAGAGACCTTATCAATATACTGAAATGATGTTGATGATGGCGTGATCCACTTACAACCATTGCCAAAACAAATCTCTGATTTTGGAGAAGATTCGTGGTGGTGGTTATCTGAAGGTTGTTTGCCTTCCTGGCTGCTCTCTTGCTTGTTGTAATTTATCTTAAGACAATAATTGCCAAAATATTTTCGCTAAAAAATGACTTTAGCAAAAATCAATACATTGTAGATTGAGCTGGCAAAACTTTTTTAGTCTGAGCCTGTCCACCACTCGCTTAAGATATATGTGTCACTATACTTTGTCCAAGAGTGTTACTTAGCCATGACTTTGAGAAGAGCGTAACGCAGGTCAACGTGTCGAAACTCTCGTTGAGCATTTTAGTACAAACTCGGTTGCAACCCTCGACGTCCTAAGCTTTTATGCTGTCAGTAATGCTTTTCTTGTGAACACCCTTGTCAAAACCCCCCAACCTGATGATCCTGACACGCAATTGCTCCGAATTTCGGATTAAACAGTTAGCTTGTTCTGAATTCGAGGTTCAGCGCAAAAAGTGTTCTTGTAAAAGCAGAGTATATTGAACTCGTGTTTTGCAGTCAGCATCTACAATCCTGGTTAAAATACATTGGCACGCATGTTTTCACAATGTTCAAGTAAATGAAAGTAGGTCGATGAGTACCAAGCTGTGAATCAGGGCGTGGTGCGTGGGTTTCGCTTGAGAGACTATCTATTTCTGACTTTCGAAAAATCATGTTTTGGCATATCTGGGTCTAGGGTATGTGCATGGTGTGATAGAGCTTTTTGGAGTCATGGCTTGGAATTTTTCAATTTTTCAGGTAATTTACAGAACAAAGGGCGGGGAATTCGGTCTGCTTGCGTATATTGCTACACACTGCATTCAGACTGTGTATAGAGGTTGCTAAACACAGGACAGGGTGGCCAGCAATACTTCCCATAAAATTTGCAGGGTATTTCAGATGATTTTTCAGGGAAGAATATCAAATTTTTCAGGGTCACTGCAGCACAGTATACACAAAAAAATCATCCAGGGACGCGAAATAAACTTCCTTTTTTTAAATAAAAACAAGAGACACGATGATATGATTCCGTATTTCAAATCATAGAATAGACAAGTGCTTCTCTAAGTACATTCCCAGGACTTATTATTAGCTTGAGCCAAGCACATCCCATAGCACCACTATTTGAAAATTGTATCAAAACATATTCCGTTTCCATAAACAGGGTTTGCACAGCAATGGAACATAAATACCCTATATAATCCCATATAACTGAATTCAACCCCATATAGCATTCTCAGAACCCACATCCACTTTTCTCAAGTTCTTCTTGAGGTATTTATCACTCCCTAAACACATCAATTTAAGAGGCCAGGAGTAACAAAGAAGTTGCCGAAGCAACTTCCATGAGAAACTCGACTTTGCAATCTGCATGCAGTTTCGACTAGGAGTAGGCACTCCTACATGATGGATCAAAGATCTGATCCATGTCCTTTTGCAGAAGCCAGAGCTGACTGCGGAAGAGCAATCCCTAGAAGGCATAACTTGCAGCAATGCTAGTATCCTTTAGTTGGCTTTACGATCAAGCGTTCTTGAAGTATTTTGAAAATTTCTTTAAAGTAATAGGCAACATTGAGATAAATTGCCACACAGCAAGTTAAAAAACGTATTCCCAAGACATGGGTCATAACATAAGAGATAAGGCCCCTAGATCCATGCCAAAAACGACAAAAAAAAAACGAAAAACGATGAACCGTTTTTAACATATTTGGGAAAAATGTCTGAAAATATCCATTTTCGGACGTAAATTACTACTTGTAAGCCAGACGAGACTTTTCCCAGATATGGCATATGGTTTTTAATACATACAAAATTGCCTTGAGAACTCTCATCAAAAACGACAAAAAAAAAACGGGTGAACCATTTTCGACATATCTGGAAAAACCTTGAAAATCGCCATTTTCAGACATATATCGCCATCAGCAAGCGAAACGAGTTTTCCAGAAAAGAAAAATAGTTATTAACATAACTACTATTGCCCTGAAGCTTCACATAAAAAACTACACTGAAAGTAATGACTGGATCTTAAAATACTTCGAGAAAACCCTGAAAATATCCATTTTGGGGCACAAATTGTCACCTGCAAGCCGAACAAAAAGATTTTTTAAAATTCCGGCTTCATTAATTTCCCTTACTAAGGATTGTCACCTTCACACCAAATTTCAGAAATATCTATCCAGTACTTATCCGGGAAAATGCATTGGTGACGGACGGGTGGATGAACAGAAGGACGGACAGAAGTCATTTTATAGGACCAAAGCGGGAGTCCAAAAAAACCACTATAATAGATATACCCCAGCAAAATCAAAGTTTATATGACCCGTAACATATGGTACATGACCCACATAACATAACTGTCGCTCTTTGAAAGTTCCACATCAGTAATGACAAAGCCCCTATCAACGGACACAAAGATATTTCCTAAAAACCTGAAAAGGTCCTTGTGAGTGAAAATATGTACCCCGGGAACGGTCTCACAGGCAAAGCTCGACAGCAGCGCAAGATCTTTATGACTGCAAGAGACTATTTCCAGATATAAGTGAAACTAACCTGGCTTACCAACAAACAGCACCCAAAATGTATTTTTGATATCATTTAGGTGGCTAATTTATGAAAGGCTACAGATAAACTCCATGTTACCACGAAAAGCATTGTTGGCAAGATTCGGTGGAGAGGTTTAGAGGCTGCCCTCCAACTTCAACTGATAGGAGAAAGAAATATTTAGGTGGATTTTCAAGTTGCAAGTTCTACACCTATACCAAGGCTGAGTAAAAAAATATTCATATAAATGCAATGTGTTATGGCCAATATGCAGTTTGCCGCTATGGCAGCCTTCTACAAAAGTGTTTGTGAAAAACACAATACTAAATCTTGCTTTCATAGAACAAACCAACATAAAAGATAAAAACAATCGTAATTAAAAAATAACTCAAGGTGAGAATGCAGTGATGACATCCTCTGCCAACAAACTCCCAGAAGTATTTTGATTATGTACCAAAAATAAAATTTCCATTTTTGATGTCAGCCTACTGCAGATCAGAAATGAAATGGGTATAGGTAAATGTGTTAAATAGAGCTGTGACAGGAAGAGTGCCACAACCCCATTAAAGTTCTGTTCTATTTTAAAAGAAAGACGAAGGAGGATGTGAGAAGATGGAGTGGAGGAAGAAACACTTCCAGCCTTTGATAACCCCAAACCATATACCAGCTTTTTAAGAGTTGTCTTTCAGGTGTTCAGTTGTTCTGAAAAATCATGACCAAAAAAAAATCATGACCAAAAAAAAAATCTGCCCAATGATTTTGATTGCTTTCATAATAAGATTCGCTTCATCTGCAAAATGACTGCTTGAGTGCAAATTTGTGAAGGTCATTATGCTAACATGTCACTAATCAAAACGTTGAGACCAACAAGAATAATGGATTGCTACATGAACAAAAAGCACAACCCAAAACACAAAAAAAACATCACTAATACATATTTTAGGCATTTTTAGGAGCCAACGTCAAATTCAGGGTTTTTCAGGGATTTTCTCAGGAGCATCAGCCATTTCAGTTTTTTTCAGGGTTTTCGGGGTTTTCAGGGATTTCTGGCCACCCTGCATGAAAAAATATTCATGAAGTGCTTGTGATTCAAAGTGCTTTTAAATAAAGTAGTAAAACCTTACCTTAAAGACTGTTGGACCGGATCAAATCATGGTCAACGGAGTGGAAACAAACATGGCCGACTCTCCAAAATCAAAACACTCGACAGCTAAAACTTTCGATGATCTAATTCACACAAATATTCTCCTATTAGCTGCGATTCATATTTACCTGTTCTCCTATGGATGGTAGCAAATTTTTGAAGTCAAAAGATGACAAGGAATGCTTTTTGCGGCATGTGCCTGCTTCAGGCAGTGTGGTTTAACCACTGTAAACATTGCCGCGAGACTCTTTGTTTTGGACTCAGCCACTCAACAGCGAAAACGATCCTGTGTTCTGCAAATGAAATGGCTCAGCAAGTGAGCGCATGAAAAACAGAGGCTGCGATCCGGCCCAACAATCTTTAAGGGGTATATTTTGCGTGGATTATTTTTTTCAAATTTTGCATTCACAAAATCAATAGCCTGCTCGCAGCCTGTGCTCGAATCAAGTCTGCTTACTTTGGCGTGAATCTCCGTTTTTGAATTAGCAAATTGTTAATTATTTTCGGTTTGTTCCTATAGCAACCTCATGATTAACATCAGTTTGTATTCAATCAGTTCGTAAACTCATGCATAATAGAGTACTTAAAATCACTGGTGGCGCTAATGTGCTCATTATGGCATAATTACCAAACACAGAAATGCTGCGAATGGTAATAAGCAAGTGAAGCGCAGTGCGCTTGGGGTGGTACAGGCTACAAAATCAAATCCACACAAAATTTATGAAAATGATATCACGACCTGACCAAAGCCTAGCACAACCAACCTTTTTTGATCATTAATCAGAAATTTGCCAATTTAACAATTTAACAATTTGCCCACACACATTGTTTTTCTCAATGCGTATGTCTGTCATTAATGCCCATTCTCTAAATAACTGTTTCATGCATTTTCTCCACAAACCCCTGATTTTCAAAATAAATTCACACAAAAACGTCCCAAAAATTGTGCTCCCAAAAATAAATGCACTTTCTGTGTTCCTCTGTGCACTGTCTCCTGTCTCAAAAGATTTCTCCACCTGCCTCCTCTGCTGATCCAAAGAAGAAATCAATAAACTACAGATCAGACAGGTGATATGTGATGGCATTTCACAGATCATTGATTATGAAAATAACTTTGTTGAATATGAAAAGGATTTCGTTGAATATGAAGAAAATTTCGTTATATGTGAAAATAGTTTCATTGAATATGAAAATAGTTTCGTTGAATGAAAAAACACTATTTCGTTGAATTTTGCTCCAAATGAACAACCATACTAGCCTTACCAATATATGTAATTAGTGCCAGCATGACAACAGGGTAAAAGTATTGTAAAGAGAGATAACAATAAAAAAACGACCTTTCTGTTCTCATTTTCATTCACTAGCCTAGAAGATCCACAAACATTCGCAACATTTAGCTTTTCTTGATGGATATTGTTGGGCACATCAAACATGCACACATCATAGAATCTCAAAACGTGGGTTCCTTGACAGACAAATCACCATTTTAAAAAGTGTTCCATATATGAGACACTAGGCATGAATGGGGTAAATTTGCACTGCCGTTAACATTGTCAAAGAAAGTAAAATTTATAATTCAGTCACTAACACATTCAAATTTATTTCATCATGACTCATACTTCATTCATCCAAACCAAGTCATCCTTGCCTATAAAGCTGATCTTATTGGCTTCTAATAAGAAGCCAACAACCGCTACTTGTAATAAAAAAACTTACAGTTTGTTTGAAACATGATGAAAGGTACATGTATCACTTCCAGCTTATCTGGCATATGCAAAGGTATCAAAGTGATAGTCTTTGCCAAGGACTCTCAATGCTGCTGGTGTAAAATTTAAAAACCTGATTTAAAGTTTTAATTCAGGCCCTTGTCTTACACCCCAAGCAAATACCCTAGGAGAAGACCAACGAAATGGTTTAGAAAAATGGTAGTCAGTGACATTGCTTGGATAAATCCCTGCACTACATACAAGTAGGGATCCTAACCTAACAGTTGGTTTAACTCATGAAATCCGGTGTATATTTTGACTCTGTGTGGCATAACAGTGGCTTCGAATCTGGGGGGGGGGGGTGGTGGGGGCAGATAGACCCAGGCTCCCCTACTTTTTTGTCAGACTAAAAAAAAATTCTATTCGTTGTCAAACTTACATACTTCAACGAAAATGCACGCGATTCAAGAGTTAATATCTGCTGATTCACTCATTTTATGCATAGATTTCTGCGCAAACCAACACTTGTTTACTACACTTCCTTCCCTATTGTCGGCGAGTTTCTGATAAAGTGATTTCATATAAGAACAATATAATGTACACTTGCAACGCAGTCAAAACACTCTACTGTGAGCATGCTACATAATGGACACTTTGAAATAGCGGACACTTAGTTCAGGAACCACAAGAGCCATTTGGAAAAGTCCGAAATTCTATATAGCAGACACCAAGCCTTCGTTCAAGACCCTCACGATTTTAAGCATCGTGTAGGGTATTTGCATCAGCGAGCGGTTAGCCGTCCAGCAGTTTCTTTATTATGCGTATAATTATACACACGTGTGAATTACCAGAACTGACTCAGCTTATTCTATATGCATACCTGTTTCCTGTTCGTTGTCCTTCTAATAAATTATGCATACACCTTTACCTGCACTGAGTGTGCATAATTAGTTAACAATAGAGCGTGGAAAAGAAGCTGGACAGCAAATCGAGCGCTGATGCAAAGACCCAATACGAAGCAAGAAGTAAGGGTCTTGAACAAAGGCTGGCAGACACCTTGTTATAGCAGACACTATTTTCAGGAACCGCTGGCGGCTGCTACAAAGAGATTTGGCTGTAATTGTCAGGTATCGAAACTATGCTACTCTTGGACACCTAATTGTAAGAGTGTCTTTAAAGCTGGAGCTACATACAGACATAAATTGTGTAAGTGCTTGATTTTACCTGTCAGGCCTCCCCCCCCTATGGTTTTTCTCAGATATCTTTTTTTGGATATACGGTGCGCCACTGTTATTTCGTGACTTTTACTTTATGCCTATATTACAAGTCATGGCCAAATTTGAGATCAAACTATTTAGCGGTTATGGAGATATTGGACTTTTGTTAACGGCTGTTGATTCAAAAGGCAATAATTTTCAGATCTGTATTTTTGGCTAATAAATAAGGATATTTAGCTACTCTATGCATATTGCAGACTCTGAAGCTGTAATGCAAGTAGTTTTATAGTTTCAGCCCAATAGAACCGATAAATTTGCGATTTCCAGCCAAAATTAGCGAAAATCATAATTTTGTGATATTTTGCGTAAATTATTACACCACCTATTGTATTTTATGACGTAACAAAAGAACCAATGGCGTCACTGACTTCTAATTTATGCATACGTAATCTATAAGAGTTGGTTAACATACATGCTAAGTTTCATTGCCATTGCTTTAGTACTTTGGGGTTTAGGTAAGGGGGCCCTGTCAGCCCCCGTCCATGATATTTAACGCGAAAAAGCCCATGTAAAATAGGGTTAAATGTAAGTGAATTTAACATAAAATCCCTACCGTGGAGGGCAGTTTCAGCTGATCTATGCGTGCAAAAAAGTAACAAATTTCCTCTCGGGCCCAACCATGGACCCTCAGGTAGGTTTTAATTTAAGGCTCTCCCACATTCAATATCAATTCGACGCCAATACATACGTCTACCTTACAGTGCTACTTTTGTGTTGTACATCGGGCCCACATCTCATCTCTATCTATAACTCGCCGCCATGGTGAAAGGAGAATGGCGCACTTAGATAAACTGCAGCATCCGGAACCTGCAACTCGGAGGAAACACAGGCTTTTGGACCGCCGTGTTAAGTCTGGCTCATCCTAAAACTGACTACAGCTACATATTTACAGAAGGTGTGAAAACACCAATATGTGGAAAACCCTTGCCTATATACAATCTGCGTAGGTGCAAACAACTTACAATAAATGAGCTTTAAATTTACAGGACTGACACAGTATAACTAATGACTTGAGAAGAGAACGTGAAATAGTAAAAGTATTAATATAACAGTGCACTGTGAGAAGGGAATAAAGACTAGATAAAAAAAAGTGAAACTGAAACGAAGAAAAAAAGAGAGGGAGAGAGAGAGAGAAAAAAAGGCAAAGCAGTACTAGACAGACAGATATAGTACTATGTGCTTAATCTGTCCGTTAAGTGAGGGCCTCAACCATTGTATGTGCATGACCTCCTTGATCTTCCTTTGTAGTAGCAGTATCTATGATAGAGAAATATTCACTATTACACAAGTTCTTGCAGTTACCCTCTTGTAGATGGTTGAAGATATGGGAGTTCTTGTCCTTACTAATATGATCTTCAATCTGTGTAGTTAGGTGTCTGGACATCTCTCCAATATAGCTGGTATTACATTCAGCACGTAGAAATTTGTATACTACACCTGACTGAAGAATCTTTGGTAAGTGGTCCGTTGATGAATAGTAGGATGATACCTTACACGAAGTGAATATCAGGTTTATGTCTATATCCTTACAGAAGTTACAGAAGTTCTTAACTAAACAGTTTGTTTTACATTTATTAACTCTTGAAACTTACCTATCTAAGAAAGCCTCTTGTTTTTGTTAATTTGTTTACTAGTTTATTGTTCAGGGAGGCCTTCATAGTGTTGTCTATAAGCTTAAGGTTCGTAACATCAGGATCGCAACTTACCCATCTGCTGGTGGGCCAATACGAAAGAAGATCATCTTCCTATAAACAAAGGTAGATATAGTAGGCCCATGAGTGCTATACAAACCAACATCTAAATAGGGTAACTTAACATTATCTAAACATTGCTCCACCGGAAATGAAATATCCATTATTACTATTATTGGATAGTTAGGTAGTGATATGATAGTGATAAGCCAGCGAGCTAACCCAAGCACCATAACAGCAATCCCAGGTTATCAGAATGATGTAATGTTTCATAATTCGTCGATTTTGCGCCATTTTCATGGGCGGGTCAAGAAAAAATCTCAAGGGAGGATTGCATATTGTCAGGATACTTTCTGTGTTATGGATCAAAGTTCTAACAACGTTTTTCAAGCATTTTGTCATCTGCCACACATTTTCTATTAATGATGCAGGAAGTGTTCTTTTCTACGTATTTATGATGCAGGAAGTGTCCGTCCATCTTTACACTACCTTTGAGCAAAGACGTTAAGACACGGCCCACAAGTCTAACCTCTGCCATGCTGTCCATTCACTCTCAGACTGGGAAACCTTACCCAGCATGCTACGTCACAAACACTCTCTTGTTTGTCAGTTACCAATTTCTGCTGAATGCATTCTAAAAAGAAAGGAGCGAATGAATGCGCAAGAATGGGTCGCAATTTACTAATTCATGTTCATTATGTCGCCAAATGTTGATGCCTTACATTGTGAACTTCACAATGAAGCATTGTTCAGATCTTAATTGTTCTGCAATCATGTGCTATAATCCAGCCATTCAGAAATGTGCTAGTATGAGTGTGCTTTCAATATGGCATTGTTGATTTCATCCAAGAGTCATGTAATGGTTTCCTG
>JAOBRC010674564.1:0-10575 GCA_027575255.1 Scolionema suvaense | reverse complement strand
TAACAATTTACGGGAGCCAGATTGTCCAGTTGAAGCAACTGAAGAAGGAGAGGGCACTACTGATTTGGTTCATTTAATGGATCATGTCCCACATGCATTTAGTGTAAAAAGTAAGCATACAATTTTGCAATCTTGCTTTTATTGCTATTGTTTTGATTTGATCACGCACAAATTTAGCTCCACTGGCTTGTCAATGTGCTACGGACCGTGCACTCACATTCGAACAAAGTTGTTACGATACTTAGACCTGCCAAGAGCTCACTTCTTTTCTTGAAGGGGAATGAAAGTGCTAAGTTGAATTTAGCTCTTAGTTGGATAAAATTGTATGATCTGATGGTATATTCTCCTGCCCGTGGAAAATTCGTAAGTTCGTGCTCATTGCACACAAAGATTCTCAATTATGTTTGTGGGGTCTACTAGTTCTGTGACGTGTTATTTCTCTACTGTTGTCATTAGTTCGACTCATTTTTTTTTTCGCCATGGGCAAAATTTATCTCAGTCACAATTATATGTAAGAATTTCAGACTTCGTGTTTTGCTTTCATGATGTGGTATGCTTTTTTTGGTTAGCATCACAAGGGGGGAGGGAATTTTTTACTACGAAGAAACGGCTGAAGCTATAGCCACAAATTTTTTGCAAGTGCGAACAGAATTTACTTGCACGTCTTATGGTGCAAATATGATTGTCGTAGCATAACAGGGTTGTGTCACGTGGTCATCTTCTGACTGGGGTTGACCCTATATGTATCTTCCCACTTATATCCTGACTGGGATGCCCAAATGTCATGCAATTGTGCATGGGTAATCCTTAGGCATTCAACTTTCTTGATTCTGGGTTCACTGTTTTCACCCAATTTTCTTCAAATCGATCACATGGGAAGCCTACCATCAGCGTGCTGTGTGAGCCTGCTCAAAATGCCTATGTAAAACACAATGGAGTTGCATCAGACTACTCCGAGAAAATGTGTAGCCGTTCAAAAGTTATCCCAAAATTTTGGAGGGGGAGGTAAATGCACCCCCCCCCCCTTAAATAGGGTTATTTCTTGCCAAATTTTCGTTTTTTTTTACTACTGCTTTAGCGGAAGAGTCCTATAAAATGAGGTCCGTCCTTCCGTCCTTCTGTCCTTCAGTCCTTCCGCCCGTCACCAAGGCATTTTCCCAGGTAACCGCTCAATGATTCTGAAATTTGGTGTGAATTTTGCTCAGCTTTCAGGTGCCAATTTATGCCCCAAAATGGCCATTTTTAGGGTTTTTAACAACATTTCAAAATCTGATCATTACTTTTTTCTGGCCATGTCTCCTGAAAATCTCGTTTGGCTTGCGGGTGGCAATATACGTCCAAAAATGGCGATTTTTAGGGTTTTTGACATGTGTGTCATGAACGGTTAATCTGTTTATTGCTATTTGTAGTGTACATATTTCAGGCCACTGTATGCATGTTATGAATCATTTGCCATGTCTCTGGAAAATCTCGTTTGGCTTGCAGGTTGCAATTTCCGCCAAAAAATGGTGTTTTTCATGGTTTTTCCGAATAAATCAAAAACTGTTCATCTGATTCTTTTCATTTTTGGTGTGAATATTAGGGGCAACTCTGTACATGTTTTCAACCAGATGCCATGCCTCCTGAAAATCTCGTTTAGCTTACGTCCAAGAATGGTGATTTTCAGTGTTTTTTTTCCAAATATGTCAAAATATGTTTATCTGATTCTTTTCATTTTTGGTGGGCATATTAGGGGCAACTCTACGCATATTTGGAACCATTTGCTATGTCTTCGGAGAATCTCGTTTGGTTTGCAGGTGGCAATTTATGTCCAAAAAATGGTGGTTTTCAGGGGGTTTTCTGTGAATATGTCATGAGCGGGTCATTTTTGTTGCGATTCATGGGGGCCTCTCCATGTATGTTATGAACCATGTGCATGCCTGAAGAAAATCTTGTTAGGCTTGCGGGTGGTAATTTACCTCAGAAAATGGCTGTTTTCAGGTTTTATTCCAAATGTGTCTACAATGGTTTGTCTTTTCATGTTTGGCGTGGATGTTACAGGCAACAAAGCATATGTTATGACCCATGCTTCATATCTTGGGAGTGTGTTGTTCTTCAGCATGCGTGTGACTATTTATTTATGTCAACAATGGCTGTTTTAGGGTCTTTTCCTAGTGTTTCCAGTACACTTCATTACGTTATTGCGATTTGTGGTGCAAATCTTATGGCTTAGGTATTGTTCTCTTCTTTGATCTGACACGGAGATTCTTAATTAAGTTTGCAGGAGTGCACCAATTATGTGACTTGTTGGTTCTTATTTCCCTTCTGTTCGACTGTTTTGAATGATTTTGGTCTTGAACGATTTCTTTGGATTTGGGCGTCATCCGCGAAATTAAGTCCAAATGGAAATTTTAAAAGGGCTCATCCACGAAATTAAATCCCTGTGAAAAATGTGAATTTTTTCTTCAATCCGCGAAATTTTTAAATTTTTATCGTGTTTGATTTTTTTGTCCAAGAAGGCATAACACAAGAAAAAGTCACTTAATTTTTCTCTATCAAGACCTCACTATGTTTGAACGGTGGCCCTATTATTATTCCTCCTATGTAATACACTCTCTAATCCGAATTCAAGGGGGATAAGGATTTGTTCTAAGGAACCTCACTCTAATTCGAAAATGTTTGAATAAGGGAGTGAATTTTAAATGACGTTGGTTTTGACTAATAGCTAGTTTGAGCTTCAAATTTAAACAAAAGATCAGGGTTAGAAAACTCACTTTCTGTTCGAAATCGTTTGAAGGCATTTTTAAAATGAACTTCGAGCAATAGCGAATTCGAGAAAAAGATTTCGTTCAAAATTTGAATTTTGACGCCGCCGTATACGACCTTGTACCCTCTGAAAATCGAATAAGAGAGCGTAAATTCTTTCATTGGGAATGAGATTATGTTCGTAAACGAGAGCTTTTCGAATAAGAGAATATGGAATAGTAGAGCTTAATTTATGAGAGTTTCTTAAGGAATTTTGATGGGAATTTGAATCTGTTCGTAAACGGGAGTTTTTCGAATTATACAGCTTTGAATTAGAGAGCGTCAACTGTAGTCTTGAAGCATGTATACTGTGCCAGATGATATGTGGGTTTGAATCAAGAAGGGAACCGACTTGTCTATTGACGTCGCATTTATTTTCATACTTTTATTTCGTTGAGTTTATAGTGTTTATGTTTCAAGAGGTTTCAACTTAAAAACAGAAACTAATCCATTTTCAATTTATTTTTCCTTTTTTTTGTCCCGAAGCTCACTTTAATAGAATCCAATTCAAATTTTACATACATGAATTCTGTTCCGCTTTTTTCTAAAAACTAGCTCCGTTATTATCAACAGTCAAATCCCATTTTGACTAAAATCTCGCTCTATTCCAGAATTCGTACGCTCTCGATGTTCTATTATTCGAATAAAAAGTTTTTTGGGGAGTAGTTCTTTTCGCAAGGATTTGCCCCTTTTCAAAATTTTAATTGATTTTAAATCCCCGCGAAAAGTCAGGAAGCCCCTCGTCTGCGAAATTTAATCCCCACGAAATCTTAAAATTTCGCGGAAAGGCTCAGCCAGGAAATTTAATCCCATTAAAGTAGTTTTTTTCGTCATATTAAAATTTTTTGTATTGTTTCATATGGTGTTTGTTGGTTCTTCAAGTTTTAAATGCGTGTGATTTGCCGACCAGACCACCTGTGGGACCAAAATTTGGAACTTCCTCCTCTTGTTATGTTGGAGCAGTCAAAGAGCATGTGGTGTTAACTGTTAAAATCGCGCTGCTGTAGCTAGAATACAGTTATCATTGCCTTCGTGATAATGAAACAACCGTTTTGAACAATTTGTTGAATCGAAATTATTGCACCTTATCTTGGCATCAGATCTGTGAGATAATTTTATATTTTCATTTAATTCTCTAAGGTATGTTAACTAAATTTATAAAATCTGGGAATTATGGTTTGCCCATCAGCATATCAAATACGCTTAAACTACTTTATTGCATGAAATTTCGTGGCACGAAATTTTCGCGGTCATTTTAGTTTCACGTTTTTTGGTCAAAATTGCATTTCGCAGCATTTTAATTTCGCGGTCTAGCAGGAAATGCATTTTTCGTGAAATTTTCATGCTGCGAACTGTCCATGCAGTAAAGCATCAATGTGCTTTCGATGTTGTTAAAATATGTCCAACACTCTTTCTGTTGTAAGAACAATTGCATAAGAACACGAGCCTCAATTTTGCCTAAAAATTAGGAACAATTTAGGAACAAACTCAGATTGAACTTCATCACAAAATTTAAGAACAGCAGTCATGAAATAGATATTTTGTGATGAAGCTAAAACTTCGTGAGGATGAAGTCAAATGTCAATTTTTTTGTTGTTGTTTTATAGACCATTCGTTTACCTAGAAAATAGTTCTATTTTAAAGGTGGCCACACTAAATCAAGCTAGTATTGTCTTCTGACGTTTGAACAAATTAAGAGCCAGTGAAGCTGAAAGTTGGATAAAAATTTTGAACAACTTGCCTCAGCTCAAATTTTCTGATACTCATTACAGAACATATATACTGTAGTGGTTGTTTGATAATAATCTCTTCTGTTTCAGTTGAGGATACCGTAGATCTTACTTCGGACTCTTTGTTCAGTGAGATCAGTTCTGCCCCACTTTCGATCGATCGCCTTACACTGCATGAAGAGGATATTAAACTTTCGGTAAGGTTGAAGTGTTTTCTTCATACTTACTGCTGTTGTTATGGGCTACGAAATGCCAAGTTGACAATTTTATCTTGATAAGGATAAGATCGTGAGGAAATTCTTTAATGGACGGAATGTTTACAAATCATCAGGGATCCGGGTCTTTTTTCTATCTTTTTTTTTTGCGAATAGAACAGAAAACGCTTGATCAGAGGAGAACTCTCTGAAAGCCTCGAGCGTTTCAAAATCTTGGTGGCTAATGGCAAATTATTGATCTGTTGTGAGAAACTTTTGTCCGTAATGTTTTGAGTAAGCGTGTTTTCCACAATTTCTTCTCACATGTGTATCATCCTGGCATTCAGCTGGTGGATCTATTTGGAGTTCCGACGTCAACTGCTGATCAACGTTCGCCACTATCAGCAGGAAAAGCGATTTTTTTCATTTAATATCTTTTCCAAGTGGTAGTAGCTCTTATTATGATATCAGTCAGAAACAAAACAAAAAAGCAACATTGAAGTTCTTTGTGGACAGTCATCTCTTGAAAGTATCATTGAATTCGTTATCACTGGTTGCCTTTATCCATGGACTAAGAAAGTTTGAACAGTTGGTGCTCATAAATTGCTTTCTTAATCGTATTATGCTTTAGTGGTGTTGTAAGTATTATGTGGTCTTAGTTCTTTGGGAGTTGGGTAGGCTATGTTCCTGAAACTCACGTACGCGAAACTTCATTGGCTCCCTGGACTCCGCCGGATGGGTCGAGTCACATTTTCGAAATTTTCACGCCCTGATTGGTTGCCTCAAATAAAACTGCAAACGAAGGCAGAATGATCTTCCATTAACTTAAGGGAAGAAATGATTTGGCGACTGTATATTTGCGTAAGAAATTTTGACGGAATTTATTTTTGCGATTTTGACGTTTTTTCGCAAAAATTTCTTCTTCAGAACCTGCTTAGTGCTAGTATGTGGCGAATTGCAAAAATTTCTTCCGCAAAGGTTTATGTTGAACCAATCGCAAAAATTTGTTCGTCAAAGTTTTCAAAAAAACCCCGAAACATTTAGGTATCAAGCAGTCCATTTAAAGTCATAGAATCTTAATTTTTGTCTTCTTTGACCTATACGGCTGTCTCAGTCCGATGCACATCTTCTTCCGTCGCAATAATTGATACTGAATACTCAGTTGCAAAAATGTCTTCCGCAAAATTGAACAAACGACTTTCCATCGCTAAACTTTCTTCCTCAAATAATTAATAAGGTATCTACACTGAATTGAATTGGCTGTATTTTTTACTTCTGACGCTATGCATGGTTTGAAGCATGTTTTGGTTGTACCTCTATTAAATTGTGCAGGACCTTCAGAAAGCCATGCACGAGATTGATGAGAGCAGAAAGATGCACCAAAACGCTTATAAAGAAGAATTAGAAAAATTTGACAAGTATAAGGTAAGAGATGTGGTTTTTTGGACTCCCGCTTTAGCGGAAGAGTCCAAAAAATGAGGTCTGTCCATCCGTCCGTGCATGCATCTGTCACCTACGCATTTTCCTGGATAACCACTCAATTAATTTTTCTGAAATATGGTGGGAAGGTGATAATCCGTAGTTGACGAAAAGTGATGGAGCTGGAATTTTGCAAGAAATTTTTGTTCGGCTTGCAGGTGGCAATTTATAAATGGCCGGTTGTAGATTTTTGTAAAGAGTATGTCAAAATATGTTCATTACTTTTTTCTGATTTTTGGTGTGAAACTGCAGGTCAATTATAGTTATGCTGTGGACCACGTGTCACATCTGGGAAAACTCTCGCTCGGCTCGCAGGTGGCAATTTATGCATGTCCAAAAAAGGCATTTTTCATGATTTTCTCTAAATAAGTTAAAAATTTTCATCCGATTCTTGTCAATTTTGTTGTGAATATTAGGGGCAACTCTATGCGTGTTTTGAACCATATGCGGTGTCTCCTGAAAATCTCATTTGGCTTGCAGGTGGCAATTTATGTCCAAAAAGTGGTGATTTTCAGGGGTTTTTCCATGTATGTCATGAACGGTTAATCTTTTTATTGTTATTTTTGATGTGAATATTTGAGGCAACTGTATGCATGTTATGAGCCATGTGCCATGTCTCTGAATCATCTTGTTTGGCTTGCAGGTGGCAATGTACACCAGAAAATTGCATTTTTCATGGTTTTTTTGCAAATATGTCAAAAACTATTCATCTGATTCTTGTCATTTTTGGTTTGAGTACTAGGAACAACTCTGCACATGTTTTGAACCATATGCCATGTCTCCTGACTATCTTGTTAGGCTTGCGGGTGGCAATTATTGTAAAAAAATGGCGATTTTCAGGGTTTTTTCCATGCATCTCATGAGCGATTAATCTGTTTATTGTTATTTTTGATGCGAATATTTGGGGCAACTGTATGCATGTTATGAACCATATGCCATATCTCCTGGCAATCTCGTTTAGCTTACGCGTAGCAATTTACATCCAAAAATGGTGGTTTGCAGTGTTCTTTTTTCTAATATGTCATGAACGGTTCATCCGTTCTTTGTCATTTTTGGTGTGATTCATAGGGGCCTCTCTGCGTACGTTATGAACCATGTGACAAGTCTGAGGAAAATCTTGTTAGGCTTGCGGGTGGTAATTTAGGTCAGAAAATGGCTATTTTCCTTTTTTTCCCAGATGTATCATCAATGGTTTATCTTTTCATTTATGGCGTGAATGTTAGGGGCAACAAGGCATATAATATTATGACCCATGCTTTATATCTTGGGAAGATGTTGTTCTTCAACATGCGGATGGCAATTTATGTCAATAATTGCTGTTTTTGTTTTTTCTCACAATGTTTCAAGAACTCTTCATTACGCTTTTGTGATCTGTGGTGCAAACTTATGGCTCAGGTGTTATTCGGCTGTTAGCAATTAGCGGCATGCGGAATGACGGAATCTATTAGTGTAATGCAGATTGGCAGAACTGCCACTCTAGCCAGAAGGCTTATGGTAATCCACGGAACGGAACGGAATGAAATTTCACGGAATCGTTCAAATGGTAATTCCCGGAATAGAGATGAATTTCCCGGAATTACGCTACCAGAGAGCTAAACT
The DNA here is from genome assembly GCA_027575255.1 of Scolionema suvaense. NCBI lineage: Eukaryota > Metazoa > Cnidaria > Hydrozoa > Limnomedusae > Olindiidae > Scolionema > Scolionema suvaense. The sequence goes on along the minus strand of JAOBRC010674564.1, from coordinate 2,789 downwards.
ATAATGGAGCAAAAGATTAAGTTGTAGAGAACTGCTTCTGCACTAACAAAGTTCAGTATTTCATTTCTTCACTTTCATTTTCTTCGCAGAAAACGAACCTGCAGACGCCAATGATGAGTTCTTACTTTGCCAGGGGGTAAAATGATGATGCATAGTTTCCAAGATACCAGAAGGTCAGACAAATCAAACCTGCTTATTGTTTAGAAGTAAGGAAAAAATATTGATTGTTCGTTCATGACCAAACCTGCTTATTGTTTAGAAGTAAGGAAAAAATATTGATTGTTCGTTCATGACCAGTTAAAAACGTGATTGATCGTGATCAAAGAATCACAAATCAGACAATCGAAAATAAACTGCTTTCTAACACAAAATTATTTGACCCCCCTTTAGAGTTTGTCCGATTGCACTTGTTCTTGTCGGTCATACTTTGTACTTTACAGACCGAAACGTCCACATAACATGCAGTTGATCAGACCATGTTGCCTTAATATGGTACACAATGTTATACTTTATTCAACTCAGCTATCGAAATCCTGTTTATACAATATGGTCTGCAATATTTCTCCTGGCATCGCTTTGATTCGTGAAATCTCATTCCGTTCCGTTCCGTGGATTACCATATGCCAGCCAGAAAGAATCCTGATGATAACGAGCAAAAGAATAGAATTAATGCCAATGTCAGGAACACAATGCTCTGAAGTATCTGATAGACGCTCCCTGTTTAAGTTTTTCCCTTTTCAGTTACACTAAAATAGACCAGCTTAGTCGCTTTTCTAGAAAACCCAAAAAAATATACCATCAGTTTGTATTCTGACTACTGCCCAATTCAGATGAGACTCTTCATAACAGGATAGAAGAAAGAAAAAATTTCTCTTCCGGGGGTATTGATTGACTTTCGCATTTTCCGCTTTTCACACTCTGGCTCTCGAACACAGATCTGGTGAAATGGACTATGCTAGTCTACACTATAAACTGTGGCAACTCAAAGCGCTTGAGTCCGCAAGTACCGGTAGCTCAGTGGTTAGAGCGAATCAGCTAGACACTGTAGGTCGTGGGTTCGAGTCCCGTCTGTACAATGTTTGACATAGTAGCGGGTCCATGTGGCAATCAGCAAGTGGTTAGTACTACAAATTGCTAGTTAGAGCATAGCCTCAAACAAAAGGCTTGCTACTAATACAGGTTCTGAAATAATCTATTTAATTTGAAGTAGCATAAATCGAAACAGTGTGTCTCAGGTCAAGCTAACTTCCAACCAAACCGGGATAACACAGCTCCTCCTCTCTCCAACACCTCACTTGTTTATTCACTAAATGTTCTTTCGTCTTCCCCGCTTTTTGCAATTGCCCCTATTACAGATACCCCCTCCCCCTCCACCTCCCTGGAAAGGAAAATAGGAGCTGTGCAGAAGGAATTCATTCCTAATGCTTTATAAATGAATCAATTGACAAGTATACGAATAAATTGACATCCCTATAGAGAACAGCACAAAACACTGAGTTAGCCAAGTGGGAATTGGGTTCAAGTCTGTGTGTAGAAGTCAGAAAACTCAACCCAATAACTATGCAAGATGCTAATCATCATTTTTGCTGGATTCTGCTTTCTGTCATTCCGCTATTCCGCATTCCGCTAAACGCTAACAGCCCGTGTTATTCTTTTCTGTGATCTGACATGGAGATTCTCTATTAATTTTGCGGGAGTCCACTAATTATGTGACTGTTTGTTTTTTTTTTGTTTTTTTTGCATTCTTTTTTCTGCCGTGGTCGACCCATTTATTTTGTTCGTGTCACAGGGTAATAAGATATTTGTAGGTCATTGCCTGGAATTTCCGTCTGGTATAGCTACCTCTTCAAGGTCGCTGCTTTGGGTGGATAAAATTTCAAAGCCCGATAAGGTCCTGGATAACTGCTTGTGGTATGCTTCCTTATTGCAATATCAGGCACAGGTAATGGTATGTGATATCCTAGACATACGTGGACAAATATTTGTGACGAAAGGTACTGTTAGTAATGTTTTATCCAAATCTGACTAGAAAAATCGTCCCTGATGTAAAGAATTCCTCATAATAGCACAAACAAGTCCACAGCTGCATAACGTCACCTTCAGCATTATACATCACTCTGGCTGCGTGACTAGTAAAATTACAGGCACTCTAGTGTAGCGTACACCGAGGCATTAAGCAAAACGGTAAACACAGTTCCCGCGCCAAGCTATCCTTCGTACAAGACCCTCATGATTTAAAGTATTATGTATACTACAAAGCATGAAGTGTAGGGTCTTGAATGAAGTATGACACTGAGCAGGTATCCATCTGGTAGCAGCGTGATAGTCATTTTGATTTTTCTGTCAACGAACCAATCAGTGATTCTTTGCAATAAAACCATCTGCAAAAAAACGGCGAATGAAAATATATGTCACGCTGATGTCTAGCTTGCACTAGGCCCCTGGTAGCTAAACTGAAATCAGATGCTCTTCCTCTCATGGGAGCCTGACCGGCCTATTCCCTCTACTGGGCAAAGAACATCAAGCTCCAGTATAGAGGGATGGAGAGATCTGGTTCCAAGTTACTGGTAGCTGCATAGAAATAGTGCTTTTCAAAACCAACTTGAGTTGTACACTTTGTTCCAACGTACTCTGATTTTCTTCTAATAGATTGACGATTGTCGCCGACGACACAACTACGATCCTTTTATCTCTACGTTCTTGACCATGCTTGCTGAGCAGGGCCACCTGGCCGACCTTCTAGAAGAGCAGACCACCGCTGTGAAAAGGGTTTCTCAAAACTGGTTGAA
>JAOBRC010674453.1:0-10576 GCA_027575255.1 Scolionema suvaense | reverse complement strand
TTTATTCTTTTATAAGCTCGTTTATAAGAAAGCGACTAGTATAGCCTCCTAAAATTCAAGAAATGTCAACTGCTAAAGAAAGAAGGGAGAAAAAGGTTACGAAACTCGGCCAGTTTTTTGAGACAAGAGATCTTATTGTTTGGTTCCCTATGGAGTTAGACATATCGAAATTTTTTAGAAATCCCACTGCATTACTCGCGTGGAACTCACTATGGCAGCAGTTTTCTTGCAGTGGCTTTCATGTTTTGCTTCGACGATATGTTATTTGTTATCTTCTTCACAAATTTTTCACATTAAACTAAATAATTTTTCTTTTACTAGTAAAATCTCAACCACTTTGCTGTGTTACACTCTTCTTTTACAAGAACAAGTTTATAAGAATATTAGCCCTAATTTTGCCAAAAAATTAAGTACAAACCGAGGCTGAGCGTCATCACTTAAGTCTAAAAACAGAGATAATATCTTATTTTCAATAGGATCGCATTTTGTGACGAGGAAGACTTTATCAGGATGGCTATCTTTTTTATTTCACATTATATTTGTTTACGAAGAAAACAATTCTATATCAAAGATAGCTTCTCTTCGACCCAGTATTGTCTTGTGACAAAACAACAAATTAAGAACAATATTGTTCTATTGTTCTCCAATATTGGAGCTGAAAATCAGAAAACTATGACGATCGACGAGCTTCTGCTCAAATTTTCTGGTTCTTATGAAAAATATGAACCTATATCTAGTACTTGGTTTCTTATGAACAAAACCGGTAAATGTAATGCTCTTGCACTTTCCAGTAAGTATGATGGACTTTCGGTGTTCCAACCTTTCCTGGGCATGACACGTTTGATCGAATTTTTTTGTCAGTTTTCAAATTTTTGCATGCCTAATTTTCTAACAAAAATACTTGCGAAGGCATAAATTATTCCGTCGACTTACAATCTTGGACCAAAGATATTCTTTTGGGTGAAAATCAAGCAAAGTCTAATTATCTTCCCTACCCCCTAGCTTGCTCGCAGACTCCTCGAGGATTTTGGGAGAAGCGAGGTGGTCTGTGAAGCAGGCTACTCCCCTCCCCCGAAAACAATGATGTAGAGATGTCTTTCTGGCTTGCCGACCGTTTGCAACATATACTACCATGAAAGCATCATTGTTCAGAGACTGAGGGGAGTCAAAACGGCAAGATAGTCAGTTTAATATCAATGCACATATATACTGGTAATGTGGCCAAATATTTTGACCGTGATTGTAGCTCTTCAAAAGGATAATTTTTAAAGACTATACGTTGGTCGCTATGTCCATACAAAATTTCAAAAACGCAGCTATATTTGCTTTCTCATTTTCAGGTACGAAACTGCTTTTGAACGTGCATAAAATGAAACTCTTTTCTTTGTTCCTATGACATCATTTCACAGTTAACTGTTTCGAAAATTTCCTGGGAAAACACCAAAGGCAGTAATCCAGTGCGGTATGCTTATGTTGTATCAGAATCAGTAAGCTGGAGCTGAAGCCCATTACTTCATTGTTTGGTGGGTTGTTGTTTTTTTGTTGTTGTTTTTTTTTCGCTTTTTGTGGCCTCATTTGCTTTTAATTTTTTGTAATGTCGCAAGGCGATAAGGGCTTCAAGTGCGGCCATTTCTGACATAGAATTGCGACCTATCAAAGCAAAAAGTTAAAGATACTTGACTTCAATCTTCATACAGTCTGATGCCTATTATAAAATATTACAATAACTCTACTCTTGTCTCTTGAATATACCGGCATTGGATCCGAATAAGTAGGGGGCTGGTAAATTTTCTAAATTCTAATAAGCAGGGCGTTAAATTAAGTAAGGGGGAGTTACTTTATGTATTTTTTCACTTAATGCAAGCCAATCCTAATCATGCAACGAAATTTTGGTTTGAGCGAGGAAAGAAAACGTTTTTTTTTATTCTTTAATATAAAAATTAACAAAAAAAAGACATTCCTTGGACAAATGAACACGAAAAATAAGAAAATACATAACATAAATATTGGCATAGTGAGTGAATGGCACTTGCATCCTAGTTATAACTTTGCATACAGCATATAGTACTTTGCTGCACTCCCCCCTCTTCTCCCCACCCGTGTCCCCCCTTCCCCCAAAACTATTTTGCTTCTCGAATTTTGTTTATTGGTCTGTTACACGATGGACACCGCAGAGAAACGTACTGAAATCAACATTGAACTAGGAGGGGTGGACTTCCAACTAGCTTGTCTCAATACTTTTGTCCATTGATTTCGCTGTCGTAAGGCTATGTTTTAGACGGTTACGGTTAGTACACCCACAATTTTGTCGTTCATGTGAACATAATCGTGTGAAACAACAATATCAACAAATTGGTCAATGTGGAAAGGGATTAAGACCAAAATGTCGTCCATGTGAACTGGACCTAAAGAAAATTCATTACGTTTTTTTTCTTCGATTAAGCGCTGCCCTCAAATAAGAGCTGCAGTTTTAGACTTCTTTTCGGATATGCGCTCGATTAAGTGCCGCATCCTAGGTATTATTGCCTTCAAAAGATATTTTATCTATTTGAAAATGGCTATATATGTAGAAACGTGTTAATTGTTTTGCAGGGAAATAAAACTACTAATCTGAAACCTTCCATTTTTGAAAACGCACCGCCCTGTACTAAGAGCCACTGTCGAAGAAGTTGAGTTTTAAATGAGCACCGCAGCACTTAAAGGGAAACCGTGGTCAACAATAAAATTTTAACAGATGATAGTGTTCATTAAAACATGGCATTGTTTTTATTTCACAATAAAAGCTTGTGTAGTTCTAGAGATATTCAGTCCCGAAGTCAAGCGGCTACCATCTTGATTTTTGGTGATGTCATCGAGGCACGTTGCTAAGTGTCATTATTTCCATAGTAACACATATACCAACGTTATCTTCTCAAGTGGGTCTTTAACTTATTACCTACCTCAATAAGAAAACGAAAGAGGCAGTCCTTGACAATAATTCAAGACTGAGTGTGTTTGACTGAGTTTAGATAATTTGGGTAGTGCCCAAGTGAGATCATGCATGATTGTTGGCAAGATGGCAGCTGCTGGACTTTGGGGTTGAAATCTGTAGAGCTACACAGCTTTTTTGTGAAATAAAAAGTGCATGTCATGTTTTATTAAGCTTTATCATCCACAAAAATATCGTTTTTGACCGATGTTCCCCTTAAGCGAGGATTAGTGGTAAGCAGTAGAGCACTTAGTTAACTTCTCCTAAGATATTGCAAGCATGAAAAACTTCAAAAGCAATGGTTTGGTCAAGCTGATAGAGCACAAGAAAACATAGCATTCAGTTTTCACTACGTAGCAAAGGCTTGTGTAGTTCTGGAGATAATAAGTCTCAAAGTCCAGCGGAGCTACCACTTTGATTTTTCATGATGGCGTCGGGGGTCTGTTGTTAAGTGTTGTCATTTCCTTACTAGCACATCAAATCAAATTATTTTTCAAAAGTGTCTCCTACATAATATGATCTGCTTGGGCTCTTTACTATAACTAAATGTTGAGTATTTTGGTATCAAAGCTGAGATGATTTCAGTTGTACCTCAGTGATATCATGCATAATTAGTGTCGAGACGGTAGCGGCTGGACTTTAGGACTACAATCATTGCTACAAATTTTGCCAGAAATCAAAGAGCATGCGCATTAAAAAATTTATTTGTGGCTACTAATATATTTGGAAGTTTTGCAACTGATATGGTCGGGACGGGTGATGGTAGTGGTGTTGGGAGAGTGAGCAGATGTTGTAAATAGTAAAGAAGTCAATTAAAACTGCTTTGTCGATTTTTACTGATTTGAGCAAGGGGAATGTCCCCAACATAACATTCTTGATTTGAATGGTGTTTCATGTGTTGCTTTGTTGCACAATGTAGAGGGCTTAACTTTATCTGAAACTGTGGGGCGTTAAAAAAAATTGTGAAATAACGTTTTACAAACCAAGCTTTACTTTTCTGGTATAGAATTTATCGAGACGTGTTCTGACCAAATGTGACATATTTCGGGTCACCAGTCACGTGATTTGGGCAAATTTTCCTATAAGAGTCGAAAATTCCTAGAAATTCCACATGTAAATTACTGAGATCAGATGTCTCCATTCCTTCACATGAAGCCTTGCTCTTAGCCACAAACAGGAACAGGTTTCCCGATCTTAACAATTAAAGCCTTCGTTTCGCTTTTACCCCATGCGACCCTGAACATAGTTTTAAAATAACTGGTAGCAGATGAGCATCTGTGAAAGAGACAGTTCTGGAGTCAATTTCTGTACTAAATGTACTAAGTTTAGAATTTACGAAAAAGCAATGTTGCACAAATTATGATGTTACATAATAACAACCTCGTCCTCACATTTTTTGCATGAACAACTGCTAGTTACAGGAATCAAAGGCTAAAAGAAAAGATTGTCAATCTGGCAATTCCTGTGCTAACTGAAAATGCCAAGAAATAAATCCTTTGCAAGAATGTCTGAGGTACATGTAAATGTACAATAATGGATAAGACTCCGTGTATATGTATTATGTCAGCATCTGCTCTCACCATTAATTCTTAGAAGCGTTACCTCCAAGTATTCTGCCATGCTACTTCTATGCTCATGTGTTTTGTTACCAAATTTTATGTTTTTAAGATAGTTCAGACTAAAAACAAGTAGCTCGAGACAAAAATAGGACTGTACTGTAATCCTGGACAGAATTCAAATGCATCTTAAACAGAACCACAACAAACATTGTCGGCTCTCGCACCACTGCTTCCTGCAGAATATCATAGCTTCTTTTTACTATTGCTCTTGCATACCGTAATTATCTGAATGAGCACCGGGGCGCTCATTTAAGTTTCTACCTTTCAGAGGGGGCGCTCATTCATGCCGGGGCGCTCATTACAAAAAATGCACAATAGGTGCTAGTAATAGTAAACAGAAAAAAACAAAATACACTGGCTAAAGCTCTCTATGTCAACATCCCATTCTTCATTCTTGTTCCGTTTTAGTAAACTCCCTTATTACAAAAAGTAAAAAAGACTATCTGACTGAAGATAATACTTCCCATGTTCTTCATTGTTATAAACTATCCAAGTGAGTGCCTATGCTCATCATACATTACAAGTTTCCAAATGAGCGCCCCTTTCCTGGTTTGAGGGGAAGCTCATAAGCCGGGGCGCTCATTAAATTTCTCAGTTGTCAAGAAGGGCGCTCATTTGAGGGGGGCGCTTATTTAAGCCGGGGCACTCTTTCGGATAATTACGGTATCTCTGTCCTTCATGTAAGCAACATTGCCAAAGGGCGGGGTGAGCCGGGGTGGGCCGGTGCAGGTGCAGAGAGACGTGCGAAAAGAGAACATGTTGAAGCATGGGACGATGTGCACCAGTTAACAAGAACAACACTTAAACATTTATAGGATGCACAAGGAAGCAGGAAAGCCATTTAAAGTAAGCATTGATGCATTGGGTCTTATCCGATTCCATGGTGGGAATTGGCGACTATATTTTGTCCACGATTGAAGTCTAGACCATTTGGCGCTCATGCATGTCAGCTCCATATGTTCAAGCTTGCACACCTTCTAGCCCCCCATGGTACTTACTCCGTGGGCCAATTCATTGGCTCAACTGCCTTGATTCAGATTTTAGGTCTGGGAGGGAGAATACACAGAATCGCAATAGCCCGAAATAGGCAAAGTTCGTGCTTAAAAGCATTTTCCAAAATTTTGATCACATGTATGTAGATGATAAAAGTCGAGAGATATCCATGCTTCTTCAAGTATTTCCCCAAGTGCAACAGTATATGGTCAGCACATGCAATGCCAGTCGCGCCACCCCACCCCCTCAATAAAGCGATATCAAATGACATCCCTATCTGGCCGGATTTTTAAAAATACCAACTCTTGAACCGCCTCCGGTTTTTACGAAAATTGCTGCTTTTTGGAAGCATGCTGCGGCTCGAAACTTTTGGAGAATTCCTAAAATTTATTGAGACATGTTCTGAGTTAAAAATCATGTTCCAAAAATTTTTTGTTCCGTCAGGCCACGCCCTTTTTGAAAATTACCTGCTATCTGAAAAAACACATTGTTGTTCATAACTCGGGATATTTTGGCCCAAGTTTTCAAAATGAGGCATCAAACGAAAGCCCTTTGCAAGAGCTTTCCATTGATATATAATATGTACATAGTTTTTATTCTTCCAAAAAATAAATCGCTGTTGAGCAATTTTCTCTAAAACGCCCTATTTCTCGCATATGACAATAGGTTGTTTCACTTATGACGTCATAAGTCACGCCCTATTAACCCTATTAACTTGAAAATTGCGACAAACATGCATGACGTGTTAATGAATGTCTGTGCCAAGTTATAAAACTATCCAATAAGTAGTTCTAGAATTATGTAGGGGGCGGAATCCGACACCGCCCCCCCCCTTAGGTGTCGTGCAGCACCAAAAAGCCCAGGTTAAAATTTCACGAAAGCTTCCTGCCAACTATACGGACTAGCAAATAGTCCATTTACCACTCTGAATGCACTTTGAAAGATTTTCAGAGGATCAGGATGATTTTTCATGACGACTGCCATACCTGAACAGCTGACAGCATCAACTCTGAAACATGCTACCCTCTTACTTTCCCTCAAAAGCTTTTGAACCAGCATTCTAGTACTAAATTAGTTCGAAACCATAAGATACATATAATTAGGAACATTTAAAGACATAGAACAGCTTATTTGGAAATTTGGTCCCTGAGAAATCAGGATGGATTTGTGTTTTTGTGTTTTTGCAAGTGACCGCCTTAGACCATGAAGACAGCCATGGGTCGAAATTTCACAAACTTGTGCACACAAGAGGACTCTTCCTTTGTGTTGGAAGTCCCCATGGGACCCTCTCTCCAGGTATCCATTGAGTTCTTACTGTGCCCTTCTCTTGTCCTTGGAGGTAGCTCTTGTTATATCCTAGTTCAGAGTCCCATACTGCATTCTTCTCTTGCGGACAATTTTTAATTGTCCACCTCAAACGTCTTATGGTGTTAGATAACGGATCTACCAGGAAGGACTTACCGGCTGTTAGCATCCCTGGCAATGCAATTCATGTAACAATGCAACATGAAGATAGAGTTTCATGCAGAGTGCCATTCCGTCTAATAGCAACTGTCAACCACAGCGGCTCCTTGAATCAAGGCCACTACACAGCGAATGTTGTATATAAACCAACAGGACATTGGACATTCTGTAGCGACAGAGCGTTCATGGACACCAACGACCCTGATCTGAATGCGTCTGCGGCCTATGTCCTCTTTTTTGAAAGGTGTTGATACCCTGAGCCATACAGTTATAATCTCTCATACAACTTGTGGTTGTCTGCCGCTACTTCTTGCACCGCCCATACTGGCCATATGAACGCTCTTTGGGATATTCGGATAAGGCGCGAAATCCTTTTTGTGGGTTCCGAACTGATGATGTTCGTCAGCACGAGGGTATTAACTGTTGTGAAAAGGAGCTATCTATTGCTTGACCAAGTCTCCCTCCCTGAAAAAGGGCACTACTGACGTGTGCTAACGCACCATCGCGTAGGAGTGCGCATTCCTAGTTGCTGGCCAATATTCAGACATAAAGTGTCGAGTCTCGCTTTGTAGTCTATTTTGAACATGCTACTCTATTAAATCATCATTATCTATATACTAGACCAAATCAACTGAAATTTTCAGGGCACATGATGCAAAGTAATAAAACGAATAAATGAAAACAAGAATGGGCTCAGAATAAAGTATAGATGAGCCTTCAGGCTCAGATTTGTTCCTGTCTGACCGCCCTCTGACAGTGAATATGAGACCACCAAACTCCAATACTTTGCCATAAAATAACAGCTTCCACTCCACCACTTGTAACGGGTTATTTTGCCGACGCCGTATATGTAATTATCTTGTTATACGCATGCGCAGTTTCAATTAGAACGGCGTGCTCGGCTTGATTGAGAGGAGAAAAGAGATGTAGCTCAACCATAGTAGACGTTTATTTATTCGTCGAGTATCGGCTCCCTTTTTCACACTTTAGGTGCTCAAATGTGACACAGAGGCACCTTAGCCCCTTCACGCGTGCATCTCGAGAGGAGTGTTACCATATCTCCATTTCTTGTGTGTCAATTCAAACTAAATTTGATATTTCAGATTTCAAAATCAGAAACTTCGTGGGTTTTTTCTGTTCCTCAGATCTTGTTGCTTACATATGCATACATAGCTCTTCTGTGAAGAAAACGCCAAAAAATCTGCTCCGTATTTATCTTTATTTCTGTGGCACAGATCTTTTAAATTTCGCTTTGTGGAACTAACCTAATGCACTAGTATGGTCAAACTCATAAAAATTCTGTAGTTGTTAGTTTTTTCTATGAAAAATCAAGCTGTGTACAATGGTGCACAGTACGGTTGCATACTGGTCTTTGACTCATTTTGCATTGCAAAACTTGTACGAATAACTAAGTCCAAGTTTTTGTGGTGATGAGAAATTAAGGTGCTTCACTGGAAGATAAAATTCTAGAGAATAGGATGCTGCAGTGAAATTTTGAAGAAACGTATTCCATTGCGTCGAAATTATCAATCTTACGGTGTGTACAAATGTAAACGCTACGCACGAAGGGGATAGGTTATTCCGTACATATGACAATAAACATGCCTGCTCAGTGAACAACTGTGCAAGAGTTATTTTCGAGTTTAGACATAAGCAAAATCAGGCCAAAACAGGCAAAATAGGGATATACCCTTTATAATGTCTGCCACCAAAGATTATGGGAATTTGAGAACATCTTTTGTGACTCTGTTCGTGCGTAGAATATAGACAAACAAATGAAGAACATGATTCGGAATATTTTTTGCGTACCAATTTTTTTCGGCCGTGATGAGCGAAGTTGAAGGCCCTCCGATGGCGATTTTGACTGAAAAGGTCAAATGATCAAAAATCGGGCGCACCTTGAATAAAAATTAACATAAAACTTTACAGACAGTTAGAGTAACCCAAAATAACTTGAAATATACAAAACCTCATCTAAATTGGTTCAGAAATACTGAAACAGCAAGATTTTAAAGTTGAGTTGATGGCCATGTGCCGAACGTAATTCTTTTGTCGCGAATGAGCTGAATCTTCCAAAATAATAATCCTCAGAGGCTGAAACTTCTACACGACATAAATCTTATCCAGGGCTTTCCGTCGATACCATAACTATGTTCATAGCTACTCTGGATAAAAAATTACTGCATTTGCTATCGGCCTACGTACCTCACGTCTCATTAGGCATCGCTGCAACTGGTGGAGGCAGTGATCGTCACTAAAAGAAACCAGTCACGTGTTTTTTTTAGAAAGCTGATAGAATCAAAGTGGTTGACTTTGCCAACAATAAAGATGGATTGTATTCGTCAAACCAAAAAAACCCACACTGTGCGGCTGTGTTCCTGCTATATGAGATAGTAACCTGCTTATGCGCCTGGTCAGCGAGGCAGCAAGTGGCAGCAAAAAAATGCAGATCCCTGTCCTTTTTCTCAGTTGGTGAGATATGGCTTGTTATTTTTTATGATTTTCGTGAAGAAAGACAATTTGTACAGAAAAAATGGATGGTAAAATTTTTTGCCATTTGTCAATTTTAGTATAAAAAATTAAGCAACCGCTGAAGAAAAACCCTTTGTTAATGCCCCATTTTACGTTGTCTTGGTTTGTTGAGGTGGAAAGTTTTGTTTTTAGTCGAGTTTAATGTGCTTTTTGCAATAGCTCGGTTAAAAATACTAAAACTAGGGGGCGAAAACTGCTTATCCCCAACCTTTGACGGCGTAAAGCGGAATTTTCGAATTTATGTGCACATTAAACACAGCTGATTTTGAAAGTTTAAAAAAGTGGCTTTAAACCAATTTTCTGCTGAAGAAAAAACTTTAATACCCCTTTGCGTTTTCTTATTCTTTAGGTAAAAAGGTTTGTTTTTAGTTGAATTTTCAATGTGCTTTTTGCAATAGCTCAGTTACTACTTCTAAAACTAGGAGGCAAAAAGTGTTCATATCCCCAACCTCTGATGGCGAAAAGTGGAATTTTTTAATTTAGGCGCACATTAACCATACAAAGGTTGGGGGCACGGGATGCCAAGTACTTATGCTATGACCACAAAACTTGGTGACTTTTCCTAAAATTTATCAAGGATTTCAGAAATACAAAAACAATTGTCATCTGATACTAATTTTAGGCGTGACGTCGTCATTTTTGACAGGTGTTAATGCAAAAAAACGATGACATTTACAGAGAAACGTTGTTATATGGCCAAATATCAATGTATATGTAAAGAATAAGTATAAGGAGCCTAGGATTAATGGTATACTATGCTTTTTATGCAATTCCTTGGAGTCCGGTGGCCAAAATCCGAATTTTGACAAATTTAGTTCTCACCTAATTTTGCATAATTAATTAAAATTGCATAATTAATTATGCATGATTAATGTCATTACTCAGACCAAGTGATACATAATACAGTCATCTAGCACTGTACCAAGTTTCGAGACTATTGATGAAACATTATACATTTTACATGGGCCTACTAGCCCCCCCCCCCCCAAAACTATTTAAT
>JAOBRC010674342.1:0-10577 GCA_027575255.1 Scolionema suvaense | reverse complement strand
GTAACGTACTTAATGTACGTTTGGATAATTAATATTAAACGATTATCAAATTGATGTCGTATTGCACTGGAGTTCTCAATCAGGCGTTCTCCATTATCACTTTTGTGGTCCAAACGTACATTAAAGATATATGCGGCGTAAGATTATAGTGATCAGTAAAGAAGTATCTGTGTGTCAACAATTTTATTGAAAGTTCTTTAACTAGTTATTGTTTTTCAACAGCTATGTTTTGGCTTTGTCGATTACAGTCAGCGGACACGATCAAGCCCAGCAGTCTTTAAGCAAAATCAATTGTCATTTTGTACATTCATGGGAACAAACAACTGTTATTTTACCTTAAATAAGTGTAATTGTCTCACTGACAAGATCCATTCAGTCTAGAGCACGATGAGAAGCAGAAGTTGAAAAGCTTTGTGATTGTATTCTTAAATTCTGAGATGTCTCTTTTATATCAGTCAAGATGGAATGACCAATGTATCATTCATCGAAGAGAAATAAGATCCATAATTTCTATCAAGGTTCTGACCCCACCCCTCCTCTATAACGCATATCCGTAAAACCCACCCCTTTTTTATCAGCCTCCCCTTCAGTACAATTTTCTTCAACCCCCTTTTCGTAGGGTACTCCCCCTAGAGAGTCCAAATTTCCCTGACAAGTCAACCCCCTCCGAAATTGTGACTTCTGACTGGCCATGCAAAATCAAGTACTTACAAGGAGAAAATTTATTCAACACCTTGGGAGTTTCTTGCGCGATTTACTGTACAACCTGTGGAGCTGCAGAAATTTGATAACTCGATTTTTTTCTAGTAGCAACATACTCCTTTAAATATACTATACCACTACATAACAAAACCATAGCGCAGGTACTATGGGCAAAAATGCTTGTCTATCTGCTTGTCTATGCTTGTCTATCCATCTACAGAACTGACACCTTTTAAAATTTTCAAAAAAAACAAAAAAAAAACAGCAGTAGCATACTGAATCAGAAAAAAACAATTGACAAAAGAAATAACTCTATCAATCATCCTAGATTTCGACACTGAATGTAGAAAGTTTCGATTTGTAAAAAATCTGGCAATTATTTATTCTTACCTCCATGTTCTTCCTCATAACTTCACTATTGTGGTAAGTTTTCATGAGAATTATAAATTTTCAACTAATATAGATATTGGTCATTTTGGGGCTTTCAATCACCTTCCAAAACTATTAAGCCGAGACACGCATCTTCCAACAATACCTCGTTCAGAACGAAGCGTTACCAAAAATCAGTCAGGGAATGAAAATATTCAACACACATACTAAAAGCAGAAAACAGCATTTACAAAACAAACATTTGAATGGATACTTTGGAGTAAAAAATACACAAAACATAGTTTCAAGTGTAACTATTAGACAAAATGCACAAACAAAAGTAAGGCGCATTGAATTTATCCACAGCAAAACACATGCTGTTCTTGAAGCTAATTTTTGCTGAAACAGCCCACATGTTTTTCTGCTTCATTATCTACAAGAGCTATGCATTCCCCTCAAAATGCATCAAGCTTGATGCATTTTTAAATACTCTTTTATAACCTTGTATGATATGCTCATTCCTCAATGCTGGAACTTTAAGTATTGTGCACAGTAGCAGGTGATGAGATCTCACGAAGACATGGATAGGCCTTTTGCAGTAAACCATTAAGAATGACTGCAGACATAAAAAGGATCATTTCTCACATTCACCGCATAATAGAGCACATAATCCTATGCAGCGAAAGTAGTACAAAAGTTTGGAAGAGGAACGCGTACTAATGGATGCAAGCAAAAGGCAAGGAAAGGTATGTTTTCCCTTGCATTCATGCTCAGCGAGTATATAAAAATAAAATAAAAGCTCCACTAAGGTATCCCAAGTCCATAACTTGGAGAGAATAGACAAAAACTTAAATTTTGCACATTTTTCAGCATGCCATGCCACCTTCAGGTGCTTTATTAAAGCGGCTAAAAGATGCACTGGAAAACTTAACATACTCTCATAAAATATGTCATAAAACACAATTTAGTAATACAATCAATGATAAAATGACCAATCAGTCACTTTCAACAAATTGAATAAAAGAAGATAAAACATGTCCATTTCGAGAATATGCCATAGCTTTTTTTGTACCTTTGTCTTCAATTCATAGCATAATAATAATAAACTATGTTTTCCGTGTATGACAGGCCCAGGAGTCAAGCTGATGGTGCTTATACTCTAAGGTCTTAATAGAAGGGCTATGTGATTTTTCCTGCCCCTCCAACCCAGACCCCTGCCCCCGGCATTTCAACCCCCCATCATTCATTTCTTGCATCTCTGCCTTTTTAATCAAAGGAGTAAAATGTCATGGTTCTTCAGGTTCTTCCAATTGACACATTCTTTGCACTTGGAAACAACAGGCTATATTCTTGGATGCCGAAAATGATTTGTTCAACCATTTTTGAAATTTTCGTTTTTTCCAACCCTCTACATCAAGACCCTGTAAAATTTCTGATCTGCCCTACCACGAAGACCCCTTTGCTATTAAGGGCCTTAAATGATGCTCTTCAATGATTTCGATGTAGACATCCAATACAAGTTGCAAATCGAAATAGAATGCGAAGTACGACATTAATAATATAAGTGTTAATTATTTAGTGAAATGTTGGTCGCAAGTCACAATAGTCCATAAAAGCTGAACTTCAAAGCACGACAATGTATAAATTATTTAGCAAAAAGTCAGAGGATTTTTTTCACACCACCATCACCTACTCTATCTTCCTAAATATTGACTAGCCATCAAGAGCATCGCAATGGATACTTCAACTTCTAACAACAGTCTAGTACTTCTAGACAGAATATTTCTTATCAATTTTCGAAGAGAGTGAAATGACCTGATATATTCCCAAGTATCCCTTGGAGTCCTGTGGCTGCCTAGTGTACGTGACTATAGCTTTTGAAGGTACAGCAGTGTAAATTAGACGGATTTTCAGATGCTTCTACATTTATTTTGCACATAAGCGGTGATTTCTTCCCTAGTTCAAGTTATCAGAAGACAAGCTCAGTCTTTCGTCTCCAAGGTATTTATGCAAATTATTCACAATGACATAATATACCTTAAGGGGATGGATTTATGCATGGATTTACTTTTGCGAGTCAAACTTTGGCTCATTTTATGTGGCTTTATTTTTGAGGATCAGAGATTAGCAGAGAAAATATGAGGATTTAATTCTTATCAACCCGAAAAAAAACATTATGTTAAGATTTTAGATTCAAATGCAGCGTATATCTCCATCACGGAAGAAATAGGTGATTTCAGATTAGACGTTGAGCTCACTTTCTCTGGCCTTAGGAATTTTCACTTTCGTGAGTTATCCGCTTACTCAGAAGTCAAAACACATGTTCAAGAATAGGAGTATGCACCCCTATCAGGACTTAATTAAATTGACAGACTAACATTTAGGAGATTCTTGTTCTGCATCTGGATGTCACGATCCTTAAAAAATTAGTGACTAATTGCATCAAAATTTAGATAAATATTGCGTGCATTCATTCTTGCAAATTGCTCTGCTTCAAATCTTTGACGTGGCTTTACTATTGCGAATTTAGCAAAAATTTCCAAAATTTGTAAGTGTTAATCCACGCAAGAACATACCCTTATGACAGATCGAAAAACGTTCAGCGAAATAAAACTGATACTGGATGCAACTGGTCTTCCAGAGCTTCAAAAATGAAGAAAAGGGTCATTGTGAACATTATCACCCAATTGAAGAGGTTAAACACTGTCAATGCATTTCTACAGTAATAGTTTTCGTCAGAGTAAACGGCTTGAATACAACTTTTGAACGAAAATGCTCTGTGTAATTATCCCGCAACTGTGCTGCACTTTTTACAGCATAAGCGAAACTTATTTTGCAACTTTGTCGGGACAATTTAGAAAAATAACCCTTTTTAGACTAAGAAAACGACATACCAATGTGCGCCGAATGACTTTCTCACGCATGACACATGGTCCATAACAAAACCATACACCCATGCTAAGTGTCTCCAGAAAATTGCCAAAAGTCATTCAGAGATCGTAAAATATTTTTTCCGCATTATTTAGGCACAGCCATTGGATAGTTGTTCCAGAGATGATTATAATGACCCACATTAAAACTTCCATTGGCCTGAAGCAAGGGAGGGCAAACATACAGACATCAGGAGAAGGAGTCCGAAAAGTAACACAAAGGACATGTGTTTCTACTTAAACTAAGTAAAAGATTTGCTACAACATGGCTGAACAATTTGCCAATCTTCCATGCAAATCGCAAGCTAAGTACTTTGATAGAACAGTGATCCTTTATTATCTAATACAGATTATACACTACTAACAAGGATGATATAAATAATTAACAGACACATGTTGCACGTTACGTAACTTTTGGTTGAATCATTGTTCATTTCACCTCAGATCATATTCCTGAAAAAAAATTTTTTTCAAGCCAACTGTCGATATCCAACTATTTAATGACTGCGTCTGGAAATCGACACCACTCGCGGGGATTTCCACAACAAATTCTGGTCAACGAACCACAAGTTGGTCAAACTGTCGCCTAAAGCTGAAAAGTTGGACAAGAGACTGATTTCCATCTTTACCCACTAAGAGTGCAGAGGATGCGAGGGCCGTGTCCAGCATTTATTTGGGGAGACCCTTTTCTTTTATCACCAACGACAAATCGAGTCAGTGTAGTTGGCGAGCAATATATGCTCTTGTGTATGCAGATACAAAAGCACAGGGCAACTGAACTAATTGCCGCATATAGCCTATCCTTGTTCTCAGCCAATCCAGACAAAAGAATCGCAGCACATGATCTTCAAATCAAGCTGAGTTTGACTTTAACCACTGGCCTGCATTTAATTGTAATACTGTACGACACGTGCAAAAACAGCCTTAATTAATTAATGGCGGTGTAATATATTGCACTCGTGTCGCGTCCGCTTTAGTTTAGAAAAAAATCACCATAGTGGGTTAACAGATTTTGGGCACAAAGACCGTTATACCGGTTTTAAAAGCGTCCTGAATACAGCCCTGGGTGCTGTTTCAACTTAAGATACATTTTCATCAACAAGTACGATGGAAACAATTTCTCACATACACAAAGACTAGCAAAATGATCTTTAAAATAAATTATATATTTTCAAATGAGCTATTGGAAACACTTGTTGCTAGAAGAACTGATGTCAGGATTCTTGTGATGATGCACTGTTTTACCAAGCAGAAATTGCAACTTCAAGAAGTAAAGTACGGGAATCGCAGGGGTTCACTTATTTCTCACATATGTATTACTTGTAGCGGCATCTAAACCTAGTGAGTGATAGTCATCACTGCCTGATAATTGCACAGTGTAATATTTGCTACACAAAGTAGAAAAAAAAGAAGTAGTATAAAAGACGGAAGTCAATTCATAGACACATAAAAAAAATGCACTCCATACTTGCTTATGTGTTCATGTACCTTTCTCAAAAGCACGTTGATGAACAACGTCCGAGACTGTCAGAATAGAAACAATAGAACTACTGAATGGGACAACTTTACTTGTCCTGCTACGTCTTCTGATAGGGTAAGGACATTGTTTATCACAGAAAGCAAAGACCAAATCTGGATGCACCAGAGGCCTATAGACACAGAACATGAGATGTAAAGAATGATAACAATATGAAAATCGTTAGAGACGTAAAATACATCTGGTCTATTTATTCTAACTTGGGTTACATAACACAGGACACACAGAACAAAACAAGACATTTTTTATCGACGGAAGCACAGCAAAAGCCTCTGTGTGCCAGAAGTTCTGACACAAAACAATAGAAGACAGCTGAAAAGTAAATGAAAACAACAACAAACAAAACAACAGCACAGGAAAATTCAGAACTATTGGAGTCACAGATAGTAACCCAGATCAGTACTATGGATAAAAGACTTCTTTTCAATCTGAGTTTTGGCAATTTTCAAAATCCTCTATCTCCTCTTCCGAACAGTGGCGGAGAGAAGTTTGAGGGTTGGGCTACTTACCAAAATACTTGATGCAGTTCTCATACTGATCTTCAGTTTCCCCTATATGGGTGACATTTATGTCGAAGTCCCGTGTCCATTCAGCTTAGCAGTCCAGTGGCAGTAGTCGAAATTGTTGAACCTCCTCGTCACCATCTGAATTCAATGGCTGGTACAGTTTTTTTTAGTGAAGACCTATCAAAATTCATAATTCATAACTACTTTTGCGATAAAATATTATAAGTAAATAGATGTGAACTTGCATAGGAGTGTGATGCAAAATGCTGACAGTTGCAACATTTGCTACCATGTCATGCCAGATAAAAAAACTGCACACAAAAATACTCTTATATTTGTCTTTGGCATGTGTTCGTTCAAACGCATCTAACAAAAGGTCAACAAAAAAGGCGTTGTGTGGGTAACGAAAAACTGTATTTCACTTATAAGGTACAACGGTGTCATATGAATCGCTCCACAGCCAGAGTATCAGCAAGGGGGAACTTGAGTAACACAGTGGTCTACAAAACTGAAATTAACACCCAAAACTGAAGGACTTCATCATTTCTGTACCATCACCAGATGTCGACCAAAAATGATTTTAACTCCATGTTAATATTATATTAGCCCACGTCTGGAAATCTACATAGGATTCGGAGACTTTCTGCACATTTTCCCAGAGATCATAATGCAAAGGATTTACGTATCAAGGTTTTTAACACGTTGAACCCACGTACCTACCACTGACTGAAGACTTAAATGAAAACAGAAACCAAATTTTTAGCAAAACAGAACCACTGTGTAAGGTTTGGCTAAGAGGAGCCATCTGTCCATGTACAGCAAAAATGCTTTTGCTCGTTCAAAAAAGATTGATCAATGTGTTTTGTTTTTAGTGGACAAGCAAACAGTAAGACATCAACATTGTTGAAGGTGAAGTGAGTTTATAGCTTTGGTAAGTTCTATGAAAGAGCACAGCAGCTAAAAAACACGTTCATGACACATAAACACTATGCAAAAATAATGCTTTTCAGATGCTCTTCCAGGGCATATTCTAGGGTAGCACGGCATCATGCCGATTCTTTCCTGAAAGGGTAATATTGAAGAGTACCAGGGCACAAATTTGATAAACGGAGCAGTTTTCTGAAGAAAAAGACATTAAAGGAATAATTTCAGTTAATTTTTGCTGGCATTGCATGCGATAATCGCACACAAAAGAAGGCTATAACATTATTCCCTGAAATCAGCGATTCCAATGTATTACACTCAGTAGCCTACTGCACAGTCTATGTAGCTGTGAGGAGCTAATTGCCTGTTACCAATGGTCAATAATTCGGTGCAAAAAAATTCGAGATCTTCAAATTTTCTTTCCATGAGAACTGTGAAGCTTTGTTCTTCGCGAAGCATGCGATCATTCAAATCATTTGGAGGCCGTGATTTAGACGCTTTTCTTAGCCATTATCACAATGTGGACCGAAATCGATCGAGTTAAATACATAGCTCATCTGCATAACTCAGAATTGTGGAAACAACACAAGTTATGTTAAATCTCAATATAAATTGTTCTATTTAACTCAACAGCATGGAAATAGTTATTGTCAGCTCAATGTTAATATATACAGATTATAAGGACTTGCAGCATGATAAATGTGACATCAATGTATGCATGATCGTGTCAATGCCTGAGAAAAATCAAATTTCTGGAACAGTCTGCGAGCAGGCTACACACTCTTGAGATCACCCAAAAACAAACAGTAAAATGACAGAAATTATTGACAAGTTTATCTGACATCGTCATCATGACACAAGAGCAAAACTTAACATTTATTTGATAACTGGACGAGTTTGACGTATAAATTCAGTAGGTCAGAGGTCAATATTAAGAGACTATACAATAAGTGGCCTACGATGCACAATGATTTTGTTTGGAAGAGGCATCAGATAGCATCACGTATACTTGCTTGTCTGCATCACTATAACTGCAAGATCTGGCTTCAATTTTTTTTTGGTTGTAAACACTGGTCTCTGAAGCTACCCACTGAGAACTGTCTAAAGCCATATCTTCGTCTGAAGCATACAAATAGATGTTTTCTTGAATTTTACAGCTGAAATACTTTCGTACAATTTCGTGTTCAATATTTGTTCTGTAATACGAACCAATACTTTAAACACAAGCATACTCAAAACAAAAGTTGACTTTTGATTAAAGAGATACAAAAACCAGATAAGAATTTCCATTTAGAGATCTCCATCAAATGAGGTTTATCAGACAGAATTTTATAGCTATTTTGCTACATTGCCCAGAACCTCTATATGGTACGGAAAATCTATTTGTAGATTGCAACTTGCAATTTTCTTCTCCACACTTTAACGCAACTTGAAAACATGCACTACAGCGACTGTTTCCCAATGGTGATTCACCAAGGAATTGAGCTGCAAGTCGACAAAGAGCAAGCTGATCTAACTCCCTGAAACACGTAACATTATGCAAGCAAAGTTCAGTCTGCTGTCCTACTAGCATATTAATAAGGGCTGTGCATAACCTAGGATGGACAGCTGGCCAAACAAACATCAGGGAGAGAGGAAACACAGCAACAACCACACCAACCAACCAGATACTGCACACACCACAGACATAGCATACGCAGACAGTATAAGCTCTTGCGCAATTCACACTAGAAATACAGTTCAGAACCATACTAGGATTATCGCATACAACAGCAGGGCGTCTTACAAATGCTACATGTTAGAGCAAAGATGGAAGCGGCCGTTCAAACAATGTATCAGCAGACTGATAACAAATCTAATACCTACAGCCAGTGATGGCGCCAAATAATTAACGTAGGCCGGTCATCTCAGATAAAAGAACGAGAAAGCACAAGATGCAAGTCACACACTGCTTCACATGCATGAAACGGAATTGTCAGATGAAGTAAGTTGGCAATGAGTATGAATAAATAAATACATCTTCTATTTCAGAGTATGAACTATTATCGTTTTGGCAGAGGCTATAGTACATCAGGGTTTTTCTAGCCACTTTCTTAGGTCTGGTGGACGTGAGAAACTCAATTTGCTAAAAGCTCACAATTTTCTAACCATACAATTTCCAATCTACTTTCACCAGTTTAATCCATTTCACACGGAACTATAACAATACTGAAGAGAGACATTTCAACATATACATGCTTGAAAAATACTTCCTAAACCCTTAGGGGATGTCCCATCAAATGGATTTGCATTATTTGTACAAAATCCTGTAGA
Source organism: Scolionema suvaense (assembly GCA_027575255.1). Taxonomy (NCBI): domain Eukaryota; kingdom Metazoa; phylum Cnidaria; class Hydrozoa; order Limnomedusae; family Olindiidae; genus Scolionema; species Scolionema suvaense. The sequence goes on along the minus strand of JAOBRC010674342.1, from coordinate 1,296 downwards.
CATTCTTCTATAACCAACAAAGATATGCCAAATTTTAAAATTGAGTTTCCCAAACTCGATATTTTTTGCAGAAACCAACCGTAAGCAAAAGTGGCTAGAATGCATAAAGCCTAGAACTCAGAATGAATTAAGTCTTTACCAGACCACTTCAAATCAGACGATGGCAACTTACTAATTCCACTTAACTTGATTTTCTTCTCATTGCAACTATTTCAAAGGTTCTAACATCACTGCGCTGGCTTTAATCTGAACATTTAAGTATCGTGCAGAAATGACCGAAAAATGCAGGCCAGGCAATTTCACCAACATACTATCAGATAAGCAAATTATAAAAAAAACGGAGTCTTATGGGTTTTCAGGTCCTTCCTTGCTCCATGATAGATCCTGTTTCAAAATATCAATCTAACACAGTGTGAACAATACAGCACTATCATACCAAAGTGTAACATCATAACCTTTCATAGGACGACAAGCAAATATATAGGAAATGCTTGGGGCAATGCTCAAAACCTAACAAATAATCATCGATATATTGTACAACAAGGGAGAACAATACAAACCATACAAGCATCTTCCATAATATTGCTTACTTTACATTATTTGTAACCTAAAACGCTTTTAATGATGAAGGCCCTCGTAAAGAAACTATCCCATTACAATCGATTTGAGCTTCGAATCTTGGCCTTTATCTGTAACTCAGAGACACAGCGGCATTTTTTGTGAACTTTATTCTCTCATCCACATACAATGAGAAGATGAGAATCAGAATAAATTATGATTTCTTTTCTTCAGAGGGCTACTGCATCAATAAATAATTTTAGAAACCATTCTTGCTGGCTCTTTGCTCCAATCTTATTGAAAGAGAAAGACTCATAAGAAATAACAGGAGAATGAGTTTGTTTATGATTACATGTATATCAGTAGTGTTTAGTGCACCACTCCTTGAAGAAAAGATAAAAAGTTAAAAACTTCAGTCTCTTTCGTTTTCAGTGTTCTGACGTACACCCCAACCAACTTCTACCGAACGAGACAATGAACCTTCGTGAGCGTCATCCACTACTGCAAGGTACGTCACTTGGCATGCATATCGTGTAAGTTACAAAATGTATTGCCAAAGATTGAAAATGTGTTGAGACAAGCAGAAAGGTGTGTAATTCACATGGTTTTTCATAAAGCAAAGGCAAGCTGCCGCAAAGAATGCAAAGGAGAAGATGCCGTAAAGAATGCGAAGGAGAAGATGCCGGTCGTGAAGAATGCGAAGGAGAAGATGCCGGTCGTGAAGAATGCGAAGGAGAA